>BQNB010132970.1:0-18540 GCA_026074375.1 Tanacetum coccineum
TACGGGCTGCCGTTTGCTTATGTTTATGTTTATCAATAGAGTCAAGAAAAGAAAAATAAAGAGATTGATGTATAGTTTTATAGAGTTTGTATATCTTGTCTGAGTCTTTGGCTTTGCAATCAAACCAGCGTGTATTCGTACAAATAATTAGCTAACCCTTTCACCCCACATTCACCCAAAAGTCACTCCCCAAATGTATCCCATTCATTTCCGTTTCCGTTAATATTATCTTACACCTACACCCCACAACCCTTTAAAAAGACCTCTTTGATAGTAATGACTAATGCTTGCGTCTAGCGGTGGAGATTTGATCATTTACCAGGCCTATGGTAATTTATATGCTATGACATGTAATAGTGTTAATTTTTCGTTTTTCATATTTGTTATAATTTATTATACACCCGAGAGAAAGAGAGAATCCAAACACTTATGTGAGATTCTAGTATATGCTTTCCGTGCTTTTAATTACAAGGTCTAGAAGGTTGTGTCGTAAACTACTTTTAAAGAGTAGGTTAAATGCCCCCAATATTGCTATTGTCTAGGTAGAAAACCCCATTTGCTTGAGGATAAGAAAATCCCAAGTGTAGGGGTATTTGATGAGGTGTCATTTTATACACTATTTCAGAGTCATTTAACCCCCTAAATCATGCAATATGCCCAGATTATGTGCTTAATCGTTTGTTTTTAGGTTTTTAGCACTTGGATGATATTTAGAGGAAACACACGTGACTTGGGCTCATTTGGAAAAGAAACGGACAAGACTACGGACCTACACCAAGATCTCTTGAAGAATGATGTACAGAGCATGAAGACGGCGTCGCAAGCTTCAAGCAACGCCGTTGTGATCTTTCTAGTGACGGCGTCGAAGAATTTGACGACGGCGTCAGGACGCAACCGACTTAAATTAAATCTAGAAGATTCGACATGGTGATGGTGTCGCGACCACTACTTGACACCGTCACAATGTTTTTCCTATAAATACAAAACCGATTTTATGGTTTTAAGTGTGTAACTTTGTATAACTTTTGGGAGACGAACCCTAATCATTCTAGCAGCTTTTAGGTCGTCTTTATGGCCTCAAAACCCTATTGTAACTGACCTTAATCCATGTTTTAATCAATTAAGATTGTTTATCTTTAATCATTCAATATGTCTATGTGTTGTTTGATTGATTTATGTTCTTGCTTTCTTTATAACATGCTAGGCTAAACCCTCCTTTGTATTTACTTATGATTGTATGAAACTTAGATTGTAGATCCTTTTAATGTTGCTTCTTGTGATGGATGTGCGTGTTAGGCTTTAGAAAACTAGCCATAAGATATTAAATTGGCATAGACGTCTAGGGAAACGCGAGTGTGTAGAAAGGATACCATCGGTAATAGTCTTCATACTACCTTACCCTAATATGGTTGATCCCTCTTAAGATATTTCAATTGCATTTAATATACACTTAGGGGCCTTGTAATAGTCTTTATACTACCTTACTTGTGCTTTGCCTTCACGGAATATTAAATAGACGGCGGGTTCGTGTAATTCGTTCATGACTTAGGAAATACTTATACAGATCATCACAAGTGTGACAAAGCAACATGATTAGGAGAATGAATCTAAGGAGTAGTACATGATTAAGTAAATACATCTTTTATCATAAAGTTATCACCATTAGATTAGATTATATTTAGTTTTATTAGTTAAACAAACCAACCTCTCAAACCATGATATTTACTTGCTTTCATAAAAATATAAAAATACAAAAATAATATTCTCTCGACCTCATAGACCTATGTGAGATCTTGATCAAGCCTTCCCAACCTATTCCTCTAGAGAACAATAACAACCCCCGAGTCTTGTCTATACTACACTACAACGATTAGGTACACTACCTAAGGAGTTGTAAAACTTCTTGTGAAGTCTTCACGACAACCGAACCCACATCAATATGACAATAAAAGTGATATACGATGCATCTTTAATATGGGGGTACACCCGATTTCAAAATCATTACGTTCATGGACAAAGATACTTAAGGAGCAGATTAGAAAAGAAGTACAAGAGATGTTAGATGTTTCTAAGTCAATGGAATGAAAAGTTAATGAAAATTCAAACAAACATGAAAATTTTCAAATTTGAGATTTATCGAATTTTGGAAGTTACCTTAGTGAGAGAAGTTAGGGATTGTGTGATGATTTCAGTTGAACAAGAAAAAAAATGAAACATTGAGGGATGAAATTGAAAATTTTTCAAAAGACTCCAAAGATGTCCAAGCAAATTTGCTAAAACGAATTGCAATTCTTGAAAGATTTTCAAATGTGCCAATCTCAAAGCATTGATTTTGAATTACAACTACAACATCAAAAAGATAAAAATGCTTGTGATATCTCTTGGAAGTCAAAAATGGAAAAACTAGATGATGAGAACGTGTCGTTAGATTTTCAAGTTGATTCTTTACTCAAAGAAAGAGAAACTATAAAACTTGAATATCAAACGATTTTTAACTCAATCAAAATGACACGGGCTCAACATCAATGGGATTGAAAATGTCAATCATAAGACATATGCATATAGGGATGTGCATTCTAAGAATCAAGATCTTTTGATGATAATTTTTGAGCTCAAAGATAAGTTAAAATTTGTTGATAAAGGAAAGAATGTGGATACTAAGTTTGATAGATCTATGGTCTTATGGAAACTTATCTGTGCAACACCGATAAACAAAAACAAAGATTAAAAGTCTAAGACTGTTCTTAAGATTGATGTTAGAAAAGATTTGTCAAAACCAGTCACTTCATGTTCATCTCCTAAGATTGAGCAAGTCAAAAATAACACAAATGTCATTGCACGAGGAATGTATCGAGTAAAAACAACAGGAACACAAACGCCAATTACTAAACCTAACATGGTTACTTTTAATTCCACCGAGTAGCGAGTTCTAGTTGTGTTAGCAGACCAGAGTCTAAGAGCGCTAATTTGAAGACAAGTGTCATGTTGAACACTAAGTCTAAGAGCACTTCTAAGGAATTTAAAAAACATCAAAGTAATGAAGTATTGTTTCCAATAAGAGTGATACATCAAATTCGAATGTTTCAAAACCAAAAGAAAATGTATTAAATGTAAAAGTTGTAAATGCTGTGAATGATGGTTCGGATGTTGTATATGTTTCTTGTGGAAAAGATATTTTTATGTTATCTCATGATAAATGTGTTGCTAATATGCTTTATCTGTGTTAATTTTTTTACTTTGCATTCGTCAAATGCATTTTGCAACCGTGCCTCCACAACACTTTTTGCTTCGACAAAAAAAGGGAGAAGAAAAGTAAACTCAACTACTAAAAACTTTTTTTAGTATACTTTTAAATAATATGTGTTTATATTTTGTTTTCATCAAAAAGAGAGAGATTGTTAATACAAATATTCCCGTAATGATATTTATATTTAATGATCTTCAAGTTTTGATAATAACAAATATAATATTATACTACGTAAAAGTTTACGTAAAGAAGTAATTTAGTCGTAAGTTTACTTACCGACGCCAAATAACTTAAGGTGTGAATATGACATTATAAAGCGTAGTTAATGATCAAAGAAAAACATTTTGTCTTGCATACAAATTTAATCATTTGCATAAACCATTACTAATCAAATGATTTCAAGTAAACACGCGATTAATTATAAACTAGTTATATTAATCAATAAGACAAAATAGGATTAATCATAAATGGAACAATCTTTCCAGATATTTTCAAATCTCGAAAATCTTTCCATTTTCATGTTAAGAAATATATTCTTTTAGAAGAATCTATTAAATCTGATTATTAAGTATAATTAAAATATTTTGTAAGATTTGTGGTTAACCACTACAAAAAAAATAACAGCTAGCTGCTACACACGGATCCACCATAATCAAAGACAGATCCAGGCTACGGTAGATCCATAGACCCGTGTAGCTGGCAATTAGTGGCAGAATTTGAATTTCAAATTTGCCTATTAATAGGAACCAAATATTTTCATTTGCTTCACCCTTTTCCAACTTTTCTCTTGCATATTTTCTCTCATACATTATTTGATCATTATACTTGTTATATAATCAATTACAAGTTGATAACATCAAATAATTAATACATTTTAATATCAAAATCCCTATAAAAATGCTTACAAATATGTTATTAATGTATGAAAACTTTACTTAATTGTTTATAGTTTTCAGGAACCAAGTGAGCATTTTATCAAAAGACAAGGGATTTGGACAAGAAATGCACCAAAGTGAAGAGCCCAAGGCACTTTACGACGTAATGTCCCCGAAGGATTACGCCGTAACATACTCCAACGAAGAAATGAGTCATCACACCCTTTACGGCGTAAAGTGTCTCCAAGATTACGCCGCAACATTCAAATATACTAGAGATGATGTGTCTGACTTAACATTATGGCATAACATATGCGACAGGGTTACGCCGTAACACCCTTTTATGCCTAAAAGATGGGAGGATTACGTAGCAAGATTACGGCGTAACATCCCATAAGGGTTACGCCGTAAACCTTTTGAAGCCTATAAATAGAGCCCTCATCTGGCTCATTCAGCATCACTCACCACCACCACTTTACACATAGTTTTAAAGGGTGAACGAAACCCCTAAGGTTCGAAGAATTTCATCTAAAGGTCCAAGGGAGAAGCCACTAGCATACTTATTGTATTTAATCATTCATTTCATTCTCTGTAAGAATTATGATGATTCAATCCATGTGTTTATTCATTAATTCTTGCATTGCTGTTACTATGAGCAGCTATGCACTCCTAGTGCTGGCCTAACCATGTAGTTGTTAGTGTTGTGATTATGATTTCCTGTTTAATTATGGTTCTGTTAGATATCCATATAGCCTTTCATTGATCCCCATATTTTGGTAGTATAGAGGGTGGCTTAGATATTATTAATCCTGATATTAGACTTACCATGTTGAACTTGGGATTAGTGGGATACTAGAGTAGCTTGACATCTATCCATAGTGTAGGAATTAACCAAATTACCGCCTTTGTCACATTAAATACTTAAAAAGTATGGGAACTCTTTCAGAGGGGGGTTAATAATCGGTTTAGATTATAGATTGGTCTTAAGGGTAGTTGGGGTTTAACCACTGCAAGCTTGGATGCCCTGCTCGTGTGATCTTAGGGGAATGTGGGATCGCAGAGTAAGCATAGGACTGACATTAAATGAAAATTCGGGTCTGTTGACTTTAGAACCACTAATAGAACTTATAATTGAACATTGCACAGGAAAATGTAATCATAGTATTGGTAATGAAATGGCTAGGTTAGCACGCCTTTCTCCCTGATATCTTCTATCTATTTATTTTATTGCATTTACTTTTCTGTAATTCTTAAAATCAATCTTTAAACCATTTTAAAAAGTGACAATAATCAAATTAGAACTATTTAATCTTAGCTCTTGGGACGACCTCGGATTTACCAAGCTACTGCACTATATACGACCGGGTTCTCTGCCCGTTAGTGCGTATATCGTGAAAGATTCACGAAAACTATGATCCGGTGGTCTTGGTGAGTCAAACCACATGATAGCCATTTTAGTGAGAGAGAGTAGTGAGATGGAAGATGAACTTGTGATATTAGATAGAAAATGGATGAAGGATACAAATGACTCAACAATGCCAAATGACTCAATCCCTCTATGGAAGCCATAGAGGGGTATATATAGCCCATACGCCTCTAAACTATATATAGTTGCCTATTCTAGTCCTCGCGTATGTGACTATGATAAACTATGGTAATTCTGTAATGTCGTCACGTAAAAGTGAATTCCCAACAATCTTCCCCCACGGGACGATATACAGAATTACTTACAATAATTTACTAACAAGTACATAATGATTAAGAACAAGAACTTCCATGAAGATTCATATGCTGATGACATCTTCTGTGATGTTTGACTTTAAGTCTGCACTCCAACATGAATCATCTTTGTAGTACTTTGTAGGAGAAATACTGTAATAGGTACGAACTAAGTAACCCATACACTTCTGGTTAAGGAGAAGCTTCTGAATTAGCTTCCCCCTAATTTCGTAGCCGCATATTCCTTAGATTTATAACATAAAACAGTTTCCCCCAAATTAGCAATGAATCAGTTTCCCCCTAATTCATGCCACATATTTATTATTTAGAAGCTTTCAAAGCTTCCCCCCAAACTAGCAATCCTCTCTTGAGCAGTTTCAAAGCTTTCTTACAAGCTTAGAATAATTAAGTGCACAACGGAACTTGTAGGATACCACATCAAATATTACTCGCTCATCCTTTAATAGGAATAGCTTGAAGTGATTGAGTTTTTTTTGGGAGTTAAGCATTACTTGGATCAGTAATGTATCTTCTCACCTTGAATAATTCTTCACAAACAACACTTCCCCTTGAAATTCAAAATAATGTCCATACAAAGGTCTCAAGGATATCACTTCCCCATGTGGACTGAGGAAATGCACCCAAAAAGCCTAAATTAACTCTCTGATATTCTCTACGGTTACGACTTTTGTCTTCCCGGCATGGCCTAACTTAAAAAAATCAAGAAAGACGCCCCATGTCAAGCTTTCAAGAACAAGAAAGGTAAGGACTCAAGGATGTATCTTCTCAATTGAAAGATTCATGAAAACTATGATCCGATGGTCTTGGTGAGTCAAACCACATGATAGCCATTTTAGTGAGAGAGAGTAGTGAGATGGAAGATGAACTTGTGATTAGATGGAAAATGAATGAAGGATACAAACGACTCAACAATGCCAAAATGACTCAACCCTTCTATGGAAGCCATAGAGGGGTATATATACCCATACGCCTATAGTTTGTGATGGTGATGAAAAGTTGGGATAATGTTTGTGACGATGAGAGTACATGATGTTGATTATTGTTGAGTTTGACCGGGTCAACTCGGTAAATACCGAGTTGACTCGGTTTGGGTTTTGGTTCGACTTTAAACTAGTTCGGGTCTCAAAGATGCCTAACTCGTTCGGTTCACAAAATTATACTCGTTCGGTTCATACTGATTTTTACTCGTTTGGCCCACACAAATCTTAACTCGTTCAGTCCACAAGAGTTAAAGACTCGTTCGGTTGCTTATGAAAAAGCTAGATCGGCTCATATAGCTTTTGACTAGTTCGGTTCGAGTTGCTTAGTACTCATTCGGTTCTCAAAGTAGAACACTCGTTCGGTTCTTAATGATTCCTGCTCGTTCGGGTCCTCTTGGTTTAAACTGGTTCGGTTTCTTCTCTACTGGACTCGTTCGGTTCCTTCTCATAAATTAACTCGATCGGTTGAACTGGTTTGGTTCGTGAAAAAGATTGACTGGTTCGGTTCCGTCTAGGTTTGAACTCGTTCGATTGAACTATACCTAAAAACATGGATCTTAGTTGTTGTTTTTTCAAGTTATATGGAACCAAAAAAACAGATTAGCTCAAAAATAAGCTTGTGATATAAGCTTAAATAAGCTGAGACCAAAAACACAACTGGGTGTATACGAATTTTTGGAAAACAAGAAAGGACCAAAAATAACTTATAAAAATAAAAAAGAAAACTGTTATAAACAGTTTCTTGCAACAAACAAAAACAAATTCGCACACCTTTGTAAAAGAAAAATAAGATACGAAAAAAAGGCTTAAAATAAGTTGTTTATAAGCTGTTAAGACCAAAACAACACAACGACAGATTTGACAAAGTGACAAGACCAAACGGACCATAAAGATAAATCCGACCCAAGAGAATGTTGCCATGGCTCTGATACCAATTGAAAGATTCATGAAAACTATGATCTGGTGGTCTTGGTGAGTCAAACCACATGATAGCCATTTTAGTGAGAGAGAGTAGTGAGATGGAAGATGAACTTGTGATATTAGATGGAAAATGGATGAAGGATACAAATGACTCAACAATGCCAAATGACTCAACCCCTCTATGGAAGCCATAGAGGGGTATATATAGCCCATACGCCTCTAAACTATACATAGTTGCCTATTCTAGTCCTCGCGTATGTGACTATGATAAACTATGGTAATTCTGTAATGTCGTCACGTAAAATTGAATTCCCAACATATCGGTAATCGAGTTTTATAAATTTAAAACTTAAGCAAAATATATTTAAAGCAAAATACGCATCAAGTTTTTGGTGCCACTGCCGGGGAGCTAAAATTAGTTTTAATTTGATTTCTTATTACTAAGCATTTCGATATTCATAATGGCTGAGGGGGAAATCGATAACCTCACTAAGGAGCAATATCTAGCATTGACTCGAGGAAACCAAGCACCGGGCGTGGTTAAACCAGAAATAGGAGGAAATGTGAACTTTGAAATAAAAAGTCAATTCATGCGGGAATTGAATGGGAGGACCCTTTTCGAAAAAACAAGAAAAAACGAACGCTTTAACATGAGCATGTGGAGCGAGTTTTAGATATCGTCAACTTATTCAACATTCCCGGAGTATCACATGATGCTGTCATGCTTCGCGTCTTCCCCTTCACTCTAACTGGAGCCACTAAGAGATGGGTGGACAGACTTCCTCCAGGAACCGTCAATTCCTGGGATCTCCTTAAGAAAGCCTTTATCCAAAGGTTCGGTCCGCCATTAAAGACTGCCAAGCAGCTTGAAGAAATCCGCAACTTCAAGCAAGAAAGAGACAAAACATTATACCAAGCTTGGGAATGGTATAATGACATTCTATATAGATTCCCCACCCATGACATCAATAACCATCACAAGGTAAACATCTTCTATAACGGTCTTGGGGCCTTGAACCGCCAATTGCTTGACTCACAAGGGCCAGTTCCTGGCATGACACCTGTTCAAGCATTAATGATGATTCAGACTATGGCCGACCACTCCCAAAAGTGGCATGATGGGTCATCCAGTAGAAATATAGAAAGCAATAGTAATTCTGAAGGGATCGATGCTATTGTAAACAAACTAGAAAATCTCAGTCGAGACATAAAGAAATTAAAAAAGAATGTTCACGCTATTCAAGTAGGATGCCAAACCTGCGAAGGAGCTCACCTTGATAAATGTGGAAATCGTAGAGGGAGGGTGAATACGTTTCCATTAAAAATCTTAAAATTTTTCGTATCAAATTACCAATCAAGCGTGATACAATATGATGAGTGTTCATACGAGTTATATACACATATTAATACATCGATTTACAACAATACAAACCAACGCACAATATTCACATTTATTAAAATTATATAATCAACACATCACACAATTGCAAGTATAAATATAAAGCGATAAATGTGAGTATAAATGTAAAGAGATAAGTGAAAGGAAATGCAAACCGGACACGATGATTTATAGTGGTTCGGTCACGAAGCACCTCTTCGCCCTACTCCACTCCCGAGTACCCAACTTGAGAGTTACTTCACTAGTCAACAAGCTTCCTTAAGGCAGAGAAAACCGTACACAACGTTGCTTACACCGATTTACGACACAAAGCTAAATATCGAGTTCTAATCGTAGCTAGAACCAATATATCACAACACAACTTTACGACTTCACAACTTTACGACTTCTTCACAACTTCACAACTTCACGACTTATTCACAACTTCACGACTTCACAACACAACTACACAACAACACAACTTCTTCACGCCTTAGTAATCATCACCACACTACTTCACTACTTTACTATGATCACACCTATCTTCACAACTTACAAAGATCACTCCGATCTACCAACTATACACACCATGATCACCATGATCTTCTTTTACACATGCTTTGGTATTACCATGGACTAACATCTATACATTGTGAATGTAAGTAACATGTCACGAAGCTACTAAATATATCTACATAATTTCGTATCTTAATGATAACAAAAGTTCTTCTCTTGCACTTGAATTGATGGATAATTGGATCACATTATAAACAAACTTATAATAAGTTAAGTGATCAAAGGAAATGATTTGAAAGAAGGTTCTTAGATCTGAGAAAACTGTGTGCCAAGAGGTGAAAAAATCTGTGGAAACAGTCTACTATTTATAGGCAAAAATATTGATTTTTTTTATTTTGCCAGCCCCCTTAATTATACATGGCCGGTCCCCTTAATTATGGTCGGTCCCCTTAATTAATTAAGGGGGCCGCCCATTTTTCAGACGCTCCATTTTTTGTCCTTTTGTGGGGAAGGTTTTTTCTTTGAACTTTATAGGTTTCTAGATCGGAAATTTGAATTCATTATATTTATTTTGAATAAACATTTCTTATAACATACAAAATTATTTTGATATATTTTAATATGTTGTCCATTTTATAAATGAAAGATTTTGAAAAGTAAAAAATTTCTTTGATCATTCAACAAATTAAAGTTTGTTTGTTCATACCTTTAGTGATTTACGTCGGGTGCGAACTTAAATTAATTGTTGAAGAAAACTTGAGACGTCGAAAGATGTTGACGAATTGATGATTAGTGATTACGAGTAACTTAAGCACTTTACGTTATGTGTTATAAGTTACAGGTACTGTCATCACCAAAACATAAAGAGTATGTATAGTTAAAATATCACCTTAATTCTTCCAACTAATCTCCCCTTTTTGATGATCGACAAAAATATGATAAACTATACTTATAGTAAAATGTATATGTTTCTTGTTAAACTTCTTTCTCCCTTTGTATCAGAACACCAAAGGATGGACTCCAGATGGACATTTTCTACACTTCAACTCCTTCAAATCAAGAGGACGGAGCTTGCACTATTCTAAGTGAAGTTCTTGTATTCTATCATTCCCTTTTAAATAATGAAATCCCTTGAACATTGATTCAGTCGGATCCATGATCAAAATTGGTTGCAAAACTCTTAACCTACATTCATGGTTAGTTTGTGCAAACAAAAAAGATTATATAGAGGATTAAGAACCACATTCAAGAAATGTGTAGATGTCTATTAACTGGTTGCAAATGTAATAGCTTGGACTCATTACAAATGCTCCCCCTTGGTGTATGCTCCCCCTTGATTGGGGCACCAAGAAATCGAGTAACGAAAAAGTGCTACAAAACAAAGTTAGTTGAAAAAATTGCACATATTATAATGACGGATTGATTAGTATATACTGCAAGACATTGTGGGGGGAACTAAATCATGTATGTTTTAGGTATATGCACTCTAAAGTGTGGCACTAAAGACAACAACTAAAAAAACATGATGAATGCTTAAAACATGGAAATGTTTAAGAACCAATGATAAGATTCGATCGACACATGCTTAAGGGCTAAGACTCGATCAACACGTTCCTTATGGTATCATCATCTAACCAAGATAATGATGTGGATTTGATAGATCAATGATGTGTATTGAGAGATTCCTCTAATCCTCAAGATTTTTTTGTTAAGATTATGTATGTTTTTCATATTTGGGGTGTTTTTAAGGACTAAACATTATCGTAAGCTTTAGGTTAAACTTAAATTGTTGTATTGATAGGATGATTTTTTGAGGAAACATAAATGAAGAAGGATGAGCGTGAATGGAAAGGGAAGGTATTGACTATAGGTTTGTTGGGTGTTTGGAGAGTAAGGTGATGAGGGAATGTTGTTTTGTTGTTGGGAGAGATGGAGGTGGTGTGTGTTGAGTTTGGTTGTCACTTTGAGGTGGAGATTGAGTGTGAGTAACATATGAATTGATGGGTGAGATAGGAAATGAAGCAACTTGTGGTGATGTGGAAGTGTCCTTAATGTAAGGATTTGGTAATTCTTGATTGGGGTGATTGTTTTCTTGAGATGGTTGTTAATGTTGATGAACAAAGGTGAAAATGTGAAAATTGGTTCGGGAGATCTGTGAGGCCTCAACAAACTTGAAGGGTTGAATCATCATGTTTGTGTTATTCACTTGCACAAAAAGCGGAAATGGGCCAATGGTAGACAGTATGTGCATGGACTCAACAAAACACTTTGAAGGTTGTATTTCTTCTTTGAGTTTCTTCACATTGCCAAAAGTGGAAATGGGCCAAAAAATTGAAAGACACCGTTTTTGTGATGACTCAACAACACTTTGAGGTTGTATTCTTCTTGTGTTCTTCACATTGTCCAAAGCGGGAAATGGGCCATTGGAAGACACGTTATTGTGATGACTCAACAACACTTTGAAGATTGTATATCTTCTTTGTGTTCTTCACTTGTTAAAAAGTGGAAATGATTGGATGAGACGCATTTCATTATGAAATTCACTTGACTTTTGACAACATAGGCACACATGCTTATGAGTGTCGGGATATGAGGATAAGACGCATTTCATTACGAAATTCACTTGTTGGAAATGATTACATGGTGAATCTTCTTGTGAAAGTGACGGGTGGATGAATCGAGGGTGATAGTAGTAAGGATGACTTGGTTTTTCATTTCACTTTGGTGATTTGGGGATGTACTAGAACTAATGATCACTAACAAGAGTGAATAATAGTTATGAGGTTTTAGTGTAAGGTAGAAGTGTATCTTGTGGTTTCTAGTGAATAAGGATCACCTATGTGAGTTTTTGAGAGTGTTTGGTTAAAAGATATATGTGAAGATGTGTGTTTTCCCTTCCTTTCCAATTCGTGCTCATCCGGATATAAAAAGAATAGGTGAAATAAAAAGAATAGGTGAAATAAAAAGAATAGGTGAAGAGAAATAATGACGGAAGCAATGAGCTTGACAATGTCATGACGGATGATGGTTAGCATACGGTGAACTTCATCCGCGAAGTTATGTAGCTCTTTTCAAGTATTACGAATGTTCTTAGAACAATCACACGACGAGGTACGCGGTTGTCATAAAGATGGTAGCGGAAATGTGGTAGGAAAATATTAATCATCTATATAATAATAGAGGCGTGTGGTTAGGTTTTGTGAATAGAATTCGATTGAACAATGTGTGACATTTTAATTTGCATTTCACGAATTAAAATTGCTTAAACATTTCGGATGAAATGATTAAGTTGTTGAGATTTATCAGAATGTATTTAATAGTAACAAGACTATTAAAATGAGAATGACATGTTTATGAGATTTGTTTCATCATTCCTATGGGAATGGAAAAAACTAACGAAAGTGAAAGTACTTAGTCTTAAGGTGTGTATATTAAAGATGCTACGAATCACTTATGTAGAAACTCGTAAGATCTTTGTCACGCGAAGGTTGATGTAAGCTTTTAGCTTTAGGAAGAGCATTTTAACATATGTTGTTAAAAGGCTTGAATATGAACTTTTGAATATGACCTTTAACACTTGCGATCGCAAGTTAGAAATACTTGAATATTTCGGATGAAATATTTAAATTGTCAAACCTATTTGGAGGAGTGTTAGACATGTTAGCATTTAGCATTTAGGAGCATGTGTTATTTAGATAAACTAGCCAAATAATTTATCACAATTGCTAGAAAGAAATCTGCCTTTATATGTGGAGGGCACATGCATTTAATATCTATGCAATTAAAAATTGAGCTTCAAGATCACAGATGAAATATTAATGCATTACATTGTGAACAAGTAATTATCTTAAAACATTAAAGCACATATGTAAGGTGCATTGTGTCTAGATTGACCCATGGGAAAAGCATAATTTCTACAGTGCTTAGTGCTGCATCCTAATGATGTGTCAAAACTATATGATGTATACTATTATTATGCATACTTTAGGAAGAAGCCATTTAATCAAGTTAGGAGAATGGAGTTTGGAGGACTATCACTAGTGGTGCTCAATTAGCTAAACACGACCATTTTTACGGGTTATACACCGAGAACCCAACTTCACTCACCTTGGAAGCAATTCAACCGTTAGGTCAAATTGAATTTCTAGTGCGATAGATTCTCCAGTAGTCTTTATGTTGAGAAAATGAAATTCTTATATTTGCCTATGAATTGTAGCAAATTTAAATGTGTGTTATCTTTCATAGAGGGGACCTACCTACACAATGACTTAACTAACATGCTTTAATCCTAGTCGCATAATCTATCAGGTATGGGTGGAATTCTTAGATAAGTGTAAGTAAGATGTTTTAAGAATGCTCCGTTGCATGTCTTGAGAAATAAATCTCATTAATATTATTTATCTTAATTGATTTTGTGATTCTTTAATGATAAATGATTTTAAAAAGAAACATATTTTATTCTTAAGCAAATATGATTTTCTAAGATTATTTATTTTTCATCATAGTTGTATACCATAATTAAAATTGGTTTTTGAATAAATTGTTTTCTTTTACTTGTTTAATGCATTGACTCATATTGATTCATCCATTAATTAATTTTTATTTTTCAAATTATATGTAATGTATTTTCTTATAATACATCCATTTATGCTACAAAGAAAATAAAATGCATAGGATATATATTATCCTTTATAAAGTATTTAATATGATAAGTTTATAAATTCTTTAAACATAATATTTCCCAAACATCATGTTATCCTAGGTGAATAAATAAGAATAACATTCTTATTTAAGAATTTAGTCAAATATAAATATGAGTTTTAAATTGTGCTTTTAAGTTGTATGAGCAAAGATTACATATGTTGTAAATTTGCTCGTGTTTGGTTTTTCGAAGAAAATAACACATTTAGCAATCTGCATTGACAAGGCCCGAAAATTCTTGATTATCTCAGGACGAAATATTCCAATTTGTCAATCCTACTTTCATTGTGTATTGATGGTGTATTTAAAACATATTTGTATAATATTTGTAAATAACCATTGACAAGTAGACTCAATTTGGGACATCCATCAACAAAAGTGTGTTTTACTGATCCAATGCATATTTCTTTTTTATCTTGAAAAGGATGTATTTATTTTTCATATCAATCTAGTGTTGATTGAGTATCGTATATCCAAGATATTATCTCTTATTATGCATTTAGTCTTGAAGCTAAACAACAAATAAAAGATTCTATTTTAGTGCCATACACGAAAACTTTCAATTAGATTCAATAAAGATATCATTCATAATTTGGAATAACTGAACTTGATATATTCTCGAAATTCTTTCTTGACCTCACGAAACACTCAGTTAAAAGAAAATATATAACATGTTAAGTAGTGGTGGGTTTTTTTTTTTTCCCCATCTATTAAAATCAAAAGATTAGTTGTATGGTGTGGTTGATGTATATGATAAGTTAATTCTTATTCCAAGATTGTAAGTAAGTTTTTTACTTTGTGCGAAAAAAATATTTGGTGTTATGTAGAAATTATACATTGTTTTTGACATTTTATGGTATGTATATGATGTTTTCTAACAATTTTTAAAACACGCATCTTTTGTAAAACACTATATGTTTTTAGAAAAATATAATTATGTGTGTATGTTAGAACCATGTAAGCACAAACATTTTCTTTTTCTTAGTTACTAATGTATTAATTCAATCTTTTCTTTTGATTAACCAACCCAAGGTTAAACAAAGCAAGTTGTTAAAAAATATTTTTAAACGTGTTGATGAATAATAGATTAATTCGTTGGAAATATTTAGGTGACTAGTTTTAACACTTTGTTAAATTAAAACCATTTTCCAACGTGACAATAATCAAATTAAACTATTTAACCTTAGCTCTTGGGACGACCTCAGATTTACCAAACTACTGCACTATATACGACCGGGTTCTCTGCCCGTTAGTGCGTGTATCGGTAATCGAGTTTTATAAATTTAAAACTTGAACAAAATATATTTAAAGCAAAATACGCATCAAGTTCTTGGCGCCACTGCCGGGGAGCTAAAATTAGTTTTAATTTGATTTCTTATTACTAAGCATTTCGATATTCATAATGGCTGAGGGGGAAATCGATAACCTCACTATGGAGCAATATCTAGCATTGACTCGAGGAAACCAGGCACCGGGCGTGGTTAAACCAGAAATAGGAGGAAATGTGAACTTTGAAATAAAAAGTCAATTCATGCGGGAATTGAGGGAGGACACCTTTTCCGAAAACAAGAACAACGACGCCCATGAGCATGTGGAGCGAGTTTTAGATATCGTCAACTTATTCAACATTCCTGGAGTATCACATGATGATGTCATGCTTCGCATCTTCCCCTTCACTCTAACTGGAGCCACTAAGAGATGGATGGACAGACTTCCTCCAGGAACTGTCAATTCCTGGGATCTCTTTAAGAAAGCCTTTATCCAAAGGTTCTGTTCGCCATCAAAGACTGCCAAGCAGCTTGAAGAAATCCGCAACTTCAAGCAAGAAGGAGAAAAAACATTATACCAAGCTTGGGAACGGTATAATGACATTCTATATAGATTCCCCACCCATGACATCAATAACCATCACAAGGTAAACATCTTCTATAACGGTCTTGGGGCCTTGAACCGCCAATTGCTTGACTCACAAGGGCCAGTTCCTGGCATGACACCTGTTCAAGCATTAATGATGATTCAGACTATGGCCGACCACTCCCAAAAGTGGCATGATGGGTCATCCAGTAGAAATATAGAAAGCAATAGTAATTCTGAAGGGATCGATGCTATTGTAAACAAACTAGAAAATCTCAGTCGAGACATAAAGAAATTAAAAAAGAATGTTCACGCTATTCAAGTAGGATGCCAAACCTGCGAAGGAGCTCACCTTGATAAATGTGGAAATCGTAGAGGGGGGTGAATACGTTTCCATTAAAAATCTTAAAATGTTTCGTATCAAATTACCGATCAAGCGTGATACAATATGATGAGTGTTCATACGAGTTATATACACATATTAATACATCGATTTACAACAATACAAACCAACGCACAATATTCACATTTATTAAAATTATATAATCAACACATCACACAATTGCAAGTATAAATATAAAGCGATAAATGCGAGTATAAATGTAAAGAGATAAGTGAAAGGAAATGCAAACCGGACACGATGATTTATAGTGGTTCGGTCACGAAGCACCTCTTCGCCCTACTCCACTCCCCGAGTACCCAACTCGAGAGTTACTTCACTAGTCAACAAGCTTCCTTAAGGCGGAGAAAACCGTACACAACGTTGCTTACACCGATTTACGACACAAAGCTAAATGTCGAGTTCTAATCGTAGCTAGAACCAATCTATCACAACACAACTTCACAACTTCACGACTTCTTCACAACTTCACGACTTCACAACTTCACGACTTCTTCACAACTTCACGACTTCACAACACAACTACACAACTACACAACTTCTTCACGCCTTAGTAATCATCACCACACTACTTTACTTCACCTAAACACTACTATGATCACTCCTATCTTCACAACTTATAAAGGTCACTCCGATCTACCAACTATGCACACCATGATCACCAAGATCTAACTATTACACAAGTTTGGAATACATGGACTCGATCTATACATTGTGAATGTAAGACATGTCACGAATGCACTAACTAATCTACATAACTTCGTATCTTAATGATAACAAAAGTTCTTCTCTTGCACTTGAATGGATGGATAATTGGATCACATTATAAACAAACTTATAATAAGTTAAGTGATCAAAGGAAAGGATTTGAAAGAAGGTTTTTAGATCTGAGAAAACTATGTGCCAAGAGGTGAAAAAAATCTATGAAAACAGTCCACTATTTATAGGAAAAAATATTGATTTTTTATTTTCCTGGCCTTCTTAATTATACATGGCCGGTCCCCTTAATTATGGCCGGTCCCCTTAACTAATTAAGGGGGCCGCCCATTTTTCAGACGCTCCATTTTTTGTCCTTTTGTGGTAAAGGTTTTTCTGGAACTTTCTAGCCGTTTCTAGGTGAAAAATTTGAATTCAAAATATTTATTTTGAATAAAACATTTCTTTTAAATACAAAAATGTTTTGTATATATTTTACTAATTGTTTTGATCCATTTTATAAATGTAAGGTTTGGAAAAGTAAAAATTTCTTTGATCATTCAACAAAATTTAAGTTGTTTGTTAAATACCTTGAGTGATTTACGTCGGGTTGCGAACCTTAAATTATTGTGGAGAAAACTTGAGAAGTCTCGAAAGATGTTGGACGGAATTGTGATAGTGTTACGAGTAACTTAAGCACTTTACGTTATGTGTTATAAGTTACATGTTTGTCATCACCAAAACATAAAGAGAATGTATAGATTAAATATCGCAATATTTCTACTAACAATAAAGACTGTCCTCTTAACGAGGAAGTTAAGGGAATGAAAGAAGTTAAATATGGAGAATTTAGTCGACCTTTCCCAAACAACAGGTATGACGATAGATTTAATTAAGGAGGATATGACCAGCCCTCACCAGGAGAAAAAAATACCCAGCCTAACTGAAGTAATCAATAAATACATGGAGGAAGCATCTAAGAGACAACCCAAGCAAGACGAATGGTTAAAGAAATTTTACCAAAGTACAAAAGCCAGCCGAGAAACTCATGACAAAATTATCCAAGGTTGATTCGTCAATAGTATGTATATAAAATACTAGGCAAATCCAAACTCTTTACCCTTGACCAAGGCAAAAAGTCAAGACTTACTTAGAGATAAAATATATAAGAATCAATGATAAAAAGATTCCGGAAGAGATATTCCCGGGTCGTATGTCCCAACGAGGCTGCA
>BQNB010132971.1:0-16574 GCA_026074375.1 Tanacetum coccineum
TCTAAAAACTTACCAAAAACATTTACACATTAAAGAAAGGGCAAAGGCCATAAATGACTAACTTACTTATCCCAATTTACTGTTGTTCCTAGTCAACTCTATAAAGGTACACACAAACATGTATACATTCAAATTTTTAACAAAATGAATAACTTTTAAGTAATTTGACTTAAATACCCTTTTAACTTCAATCTTCATCTTCCTCATATATATAACCCAGATTCCGGCGATCTTTTCCAGCTACAACCACCACCACCTAATTAATTTACGAAAAAAAGTAAAAAATCTACAAACTTACCAAAAACATTTACACTCTAAACTTTATTTTGAAAATTGCATAGATCTTTATGTAAACTTACAAACCACACAATAACTTTACAAAATTTAAAATATATAACAATCATTATATATTTACCTTCATTAAATATACCCACAATAACTTTACAAAATTTAAAATATATTTACCTTCATTAAATATACCCACCAAAAAGTTTACCTATAACAGGATGTTCATAAATTTCAAAGTTACTTGAAAATCTCAGAAGAAGCAGGACTATATTCGTCATATTTCTTGGAGCCTCTAGTTACTGTTAAGTCAAGATGATTTTCATTACCACTGTAGAATTTTTTTACAGTTGCCAAATTTCAAAATATATCAAGGCGTAGAATCACTGCAGTAAGCTTTATAACAAAGTTTTAAAAACTCAGATCTACAAAAAAACTCAGATCTATGAAAAATCTTGGTTGTGGTGGATGTGCAGGTGGTGGTGCGGGTTTAAGCAGCGACGGAGTGGTTGCGGCAGGGTGTCGTTGCGGTGGTGAATGAAATGCAAGAGAGACGCGAGTGTATTTTAGTGGAAGTGATTGGATTTATTGGTTTGGTATGTGATGTTAAAGCTTGCATTTTGAATGTGGGTTTGTCACGGTTTGATGATATATAGAAAAATATAAGATATGGTTGGATGATATATAAAAAAATAGCTGGGATGGTGGTTGTAGCCAGAAAAAATTTATCGGAATCTGGGTAAATATAGATGAGGAAGATGAAGATTGAAGACAAAAGGGTATTTTAGTCAAATTACTTAAAAAGTTATTCATTTTGTTAAAAATTTGAATGTATACATGTTTGAGTGTACATTTATAGAGTTCACTAGGAACACCAGTAAATTGGAATAAGTAAGTTAGTAATTAATGATCTTTGCCCTATTCCTTTACAGCTATCCCTTATCTTGTAGCAATATTATACGATATATAAATGAAGCTATTAGATATTAGTCAATAACATCCAAACGATGCAGTGCGATATAATGATGTGTGATTCATTGATATTACATGATAGCTTCTTAATTCATTTGTGTATCAAATAATTATTGATTCCCTCTATTATAGTTAAAGCCTTGATGACCCGTGTTGCTCATTTGTTAGTATGTTTCTTTATTCTTTCAATGATTTACCTATGAACATCAAAAGCAGCTGGTTCGGAGGGGGTATTGCTCCGCTACAAAGTCTAGTCTTTGCATCTAGTTTATAACATGCTTACCCAAATAGAAGATAAACAAATGTTTGCAAAATGGATTAAAAGTTAGATATTCATTCAAATATACCTAGTCTAGCCAATACATACATTTTATCAACAACATAACCCAAAGTATCTTTATGTGGATTTACCGAATGTATCTTTATATTGGTTTAACGATGTGTTTTCATTTGGATCTTACGAATGTATCTTTATATACTTTTGAGGAAATTGTTGCTTGTAACAAAGTTTAATGGCTCTTCTAATTAAGTCATTTAAACTTTAAATCACGAAAACCATCTAAGTTTGTACTATTCAATTGTTGTGAAAATGTTCAAGAAAAACTATGTTTAAATATTCATACTAGCCTATAAACCCGTGAAATATCACGGGTGGCTTATAAAAAGTTTAAAAAAGCAAAGTTCAAACACTTAAATTTATGAAAATTTAATTCTCAAACGTTTAGCGAAAAATTTCGAAAGACCAAGTAATAATTTATTTAACAGATATAGTTTTAAGATTCATGCTAGTAATTGAATATAAAAAGACCAAGTAATAGTTTATTTAAGAATAATTTTGACAGACTAACACAAGTATTTACAAACTTAAAACAAAACTGGAAGTTGTTAACAGACATCGTTTCAGGAGCTTTGGTTGCCATCTCGATGGCTTTGTTAAGGAAGTTGTTTTTGTTTCTTTCTTTGGTTGTAATAAGAATGGTTGTGTCATTCTTGTTTTTGTGTTTTGGTTTGTAGCTTTCTGAAGCTTGCTCATGAGTTTTGGTTATGTCAATCTCATGGTTGCCCATGTAACGGGCTGGGGTGTAGGACTTCACCTATACCTTTGTACTTCAATTATTTTTGGTGTAATACATTTACCGGGGAAACCCTTTATCCAAAAAAACAAAACTGGACTAAAAAGAGAATAGATCGACCCACCAGTTTTAACAATAATAAATAAATATGAATGAAAATCAAGTCACAATGAGCAATTTTAAAATAAAGCACAGTAATCAAATTTATAAATTAGAGTAGAGCACCTTACTTTTATAATCACAGAGCGTGAAAGTCACAAAGCATAGATTACCTTCCGGTTCTAGTTTCTTGCTGACATGGAACAATTGATTCTTCTGGAAAGATCCCAGAAGCGATAATTACATAATAGCCTATAAACCCGTGATAAATCATGGGTTGCTTATAAAAAGTTTAAAAAGCAAAGTTCAAACAAAATTTAATTCTTAAACGTTTAGCGGAAAATTTCGAAAGACCATTCATGCTTGTAATTGGAGATAAAAAGACCAAGTAATAGTTTATTTAAGAATAATTTTAACAGATTAACACACGTATTTACAAACTTCAAACAAAACTGGACTAAAAAAGAGAATAGATCGATCCACCAGTTTTAACAATAATAAATAAATATGAATGAAAATCAAGTCACAGTGAGCAATTTTAGAATAAAACACAGTAATCAAATTTATAAATTAGAGCAGAGCACCTTACTTTTATAATCACAGAGCGTGAAAGTCACAAATCATAGATTACCTTCCGGTTCTAGTTTCTTGCTGACCTGGAACAATTAATTCTTCTAGAAAGATCTTGCCTGAAGCGATAATTACATAATTAGTTCATGCATAAAACTGGTGGGTCTGCATAATTAGTTAAACCCTTAATTTTGTATTAATCTGATTGACACATAACATTTAGTCATAAATTTTGATTTATACATACCTTCGAAAATGAGATGAATGAACTTTCGATATTGAGAAAAAAGAGACCTTGAGGTTGTGAATTCAAATCACCAAAATAATATCAAATTCAATTCAAACAAATTTATGAATCTAGACCTTCAATCAATAAAAAAATTGTTTATTAAAATTATAATTTGAAACGTATTAATAAAAAAGAAGATGAAACATTGAGTGTGAATTTAAACATAAAAAAAAGTATGGCGATAGCAATGAAGATATACCCGTGATGAGTAATCGTTTGAATTTTGAACCTATCATATAATTTGTGTGAAAGAAACGCTTGATTTATGGGAGAATAAAAGCACATTGTATTTATGGTAACCTTGCATAATTTTCGGCTCATATTAATTGTGAGTCAAAAGTCACACAATCTCCATTAAATGGCAGAGTTAAATGAAATGAAGGACTTCATAGTTAATAATTTGCATTTCCATGTTGGTATTAGTGACATCATTTATGATGTCATTAGTGATGTCATTTGTGACATAAGCAACATTTCAAAAAAACCTTCTTTTATTATATATATATATATATATATATATATATATATATATATATATATATAGATGAGTTCACTTCTGGCAATAATTTTTTTTACAAAAACAAATATATTCATATGAGCATTATTTGGTTATATTGTAACGGTAGATACCTACCCTTGAATTTAACTAATATCAATCAATTTATTGTACAACCAACTTATGCACATGGGAAGAAGTATAAGTCATAAAATAGTAATCAAGTTTGAGAAATGTTTCGTTTTAATCGCTTAAAAATAAATATTTCACAACAATAAAACATTATTGAAACTTTAAGTGGTGTCTAAGATGAAAAGAAAGTTAGAGTGGAACAAAATTCAACTTGGTAACTATTTCGTGATTTTCACTCACAATTTTATTGATATTGTTCATTGTTGTCCCGAATGTATCATGGAGTCCGTTTCTCTATCTACTTATATGGTTGTTCATAATTGTTGTTACATAAATTATGTTGGAATATGGTAGTTGAATCCACATGTTATAAAATTAGAAATACGTGAGCCTATTGGGGGCACATACGTTAAACACGAAGAGTATGTTTTACTTCACGAAATATATTTAAATAGTCGTTAAATTAGTTACTTGTTTCATTAACTTAATGGACATTCTAAATATAGAACCAATGGACTAAACTGGACAAAACTCAAACCTCAAGGAGCCCTATGTTTGGCCGACTCCTTGGAAGG
The DNA here is from genome assembly GCA_026074375.1 of Tanacetum coccineum. Taxonomy (NCBI): domain Eukaryota; kingdom Viridiplantae; phylum Streptophyta; class Magnoliopsida; order Asterales; family Asteraceae; genus Tanacetum; species Tanacetum coccineum. The sequence continues at coordinate 4,492 of BQNB010132971.1, forward strand.
TTCTACAAGGGGTGTTTGGCCGGCCTATAGGGAGAGAAAAAAGAAAGGGGAGAAGATTTGTTTTAATTATAGAATTTATACTAATCTTATCCTACAAGAATAAGGGTTTTGGGGTGCCTATATAAATACACCCTCTATCCCTCATTCATTATTCATTCAATCCATAAATCACCTAAAGAATTTTTGGTGCTCTCTCCCTCTCCCTAAAACCCAATCGACCGAATCCCTAAACCTTTATAGTTTTTCAGTTTTCTTACCCAAATCGCCGAAACCCTAACTAATTAGGATTTTTGGTTTTATCCCTAAATCGCAAGCCCTAAATTGCCTTTAGGGTTCTTGGTTTTGCTTGATCTCTTTGCTAGACGATTCAAGATACACTTGGTATTTGTTTGGTAGTTCTTCCTTTGTTGACAAATACACTTCAACTATTTTGAGAATTAGGGTTTTGTCATAAACCCTAATTAGGGTTTGTTTTGGTTCGACTTCAAGGGCACACAAAGGGTGTTGGGGGTGTTAAAGATTGGTATCAAGAGCCATAAGTTATAGAGAACTAGGTTATTTTTCAAAAACCTAAACTATAACTTTATTTTTCAAATTTTCGCGCCCAAAAGCTCCTCGTGGTTTCCGCTCAAGTCACCCTAAGTGATTACTATTTTCTTTTAAGTATTCCTTTCGTAGTGAATACATTATTGTTTAGTATTTAATTAAATAAATACTATAAATTATATAGAGATATATATTTCGATAATTAAAAATTATATCAAATGTTCATATTGATTTATATATTTAAATAAATCATTATTAAATTATCTACATGTTTAAATAAGTTAATATTAACTTATCATATTTAATGAATGCATTTTGTATTCATCCGTATATTGCATAAATCTTTATATATGTTGTGACCTTATACGTATTTATTTCTGTGATGACAGATTATCATGGCAGATTTGATCTTTACTTGTGTTGTGCTTCCTTTTATTCGTATGATGTTGATTATTGAATTCATGTTGTGATAAGACTATTTGTACACATTATAACCATATAATTGTATGAGTACTCACCATGATTTTCTTTGTGTCATGACAGACCGTGCCTCCAAAGAGAAGATCTCAAAATAATCCAACTCAAACTAGCCCTAAAGTTCCTTTGACCCTCGAAGCCGTCAACCAATTAGTACGAGAAGGAGTTGAAGAGGCTATTAGAGCCGAACGGGAAAGAGTGAGATTAGAGGCAACAAGAGGTCATGCTGAAGGCCCAGTGGCCGCGCTAGTGGCCCGAGAGTGTACATTTTCTGGATTTAACAAATGTGGTCCCACGCCGTTTCATGGGACCGAAGGTGCTGTTGGGCTTATTCATTGGTTTGAAAAGATGGAGAGTACATTCAAGATAAGTGAATGTGCCAAAGGAAAGAAAGTGAAGTTTGCCACCGCTACACTTAATGGCCGAGCTCTCATCTGGTGGAAAACTCAGGTCGCCACTTTAGCAATTAAGGTGACAAATAAGATGCCGTAGGCTGAAATGAAAAAGCTAATGATCGATGAGTTTTGCCCAATCGAGGAAGTTCAAAGGTTGGAGGATGAATTGAGAAATTTGAAGCTAAGGGATATGAATATAGCGGCGTATACACAGAGGTTCAATGAATTGGCTCTATTATGTCCTGACGCGGTTCCGAACGAAAAGAAGAAAGTCGAGTTGTACATCAAAGGGTTGCCTGAGATTATTAAGGGTGAAACAACTTCGTCTAGGCCTGCTGTGCTCAACGAGGCTGTACGTATGGCACATGCCCTAATGGAACAGAAAATCCAAGCCAAGGCTGAAAGAGTTGCCGAGAGCAACAAAAGAAAATGGGAAAGTTCGCAGGGTGGTAACAACGGTAATAACAGGAATAACAACAGGGATAACACCCGTCAAGACCAGCAGAACCATCAGAGGCAGGGGAATGCGAGGGCAATGACTACCGCCCCAACTGAGCAAGGTGGAAATACTAGAGACAAACCTCGCTGCAATCGTTGTTTGAAGCATCACTCCGGTTATTGCAAAGCGACGTGTACCAACTGTGGAAAGACAAGCCATGTGGCAAGAACTTGTAGGAGCAAAGCCGTGGCTAGGGGTACCAATGAGCAGCCAATCCTGACGTGTTATGGGTGTGGGGAGAAAGGACACACTAAAAACCGTTGCCCGAAAAAGAACGATCCGCAGGGTGGAAATGCAACCGGCCGAGCTTATGCACTCAGAGAAGCCGAGAAAGGTCAAGGACCGAATGTTGTTACCGGTACGTTTTTACTCAACAATCGCTATGCTAGAGTATTGTTTGATTCTGGTTCCGATAAGAGCTTCGTTAATTCTGAATTCAGTCATTTAATTGATAAGAAACCGGTAAGATTAAACATAAGTTATGAAGTGGAATTGGCCGATGGGAAATTAGTTAGTACAAATACCGTTCTAAGAGGCTGCACTCTGAATTTACTTAATCAATTATTTGAAGTCGACCTTATGCCTATAGAACTTGGTACCTTCGATGTGATCATTGGTATGGACTGGTTAGTTGAGCACAATGCTCTCATAGTTTGCGGAAAGAAAGAAGTTCACATATAAGTAAAGGGTAAGATGTTGATAGTTAAAGGAAATTGTGACATATCTCGATTAAAGGTAGTATCATGTATTAAAGCGAGAAAGTACATAGAAAGAGGATGCCATTTGTTTGTAGCCCATGTGACAGAGAAAGAGCCAAAAGAAAAATGTTTGAATGACGTACCTATAATTCATGACTTTCCCAAGGTGTTTCCTGATGATTTACCAGGACTCCCACTACCTCGACAAGTAGAGTTTAGAATCAAACTTATGCCTGGAGCTGCACCTGTTGCACGCGCTCCTTATCGTTTAGCGCCGACAGAACTGAAGGAGTTGTTAGATCAACTGAAGGAGTTGTCAGAAAAAGGATTTATTCGACCGAGCTCGTCGCCTTGGGGGAGCTCCGGTGTGTTTGTTACGAAGAAAGACGGATCCTTTCGTATGTGTATTGATTACCGCGAACTAAACAAGTTGACAGTCAAGAACCGATATCTGCTTTCGAGGATTGACGATTTATTTGATCAACTGCAAGGTTTAAGCGTGTACTCAAAGATTGATTTGCGGTCTGGTTATCATCAACTCCGTATTCGAGAGGAGGATATACCAATCACAGCCTTCCGGACCCGGTATGGTCATTTTAAGTTCCAAGTAATGCTGTTCGGATTAACCAATGCCCCTGCAGTATTTATGGACTTAATGAATCGAGTGTGTAAGCCGTACCTCGACAAATTTGTGATTGTGTTCATCGATGATATACTTATCTATTCCAAGAGCAAAGAAGAACATGAAGAACATTTAAAGATTATTTTGGGCTTGCTCAAGAAAGAGAAGTTGTACGCTAAATTCTCAAAGTGCGATTTCTGGCTCGATTCAGTGCAATTTCTCGGTCACGTGATCAATAATGAAGGAGTTCACGTTGATCCATCCAAAATTGAAGCCATCAAGAATTGGTCTGCACCTACAACACCAACAGAAGTGAGACAATTTCTGGGATTAGCTGGATATTATAGAAGATTCATCGAGGGGTTTTCTTTGATTGCCAAACCTCTTACTAAACTAACCCAGAAGAACAAGAAGTATGAATGGGGTGAAGATGAAGAAGAAGCTTTTCAAATATTGAAGCAGAAATTATGTAGTGCGCCGATATTAGCATCACCCGAAGGATCAGAGGACTTTGTCGTATATTGTGATGCATCCATTAAAGGTTATAAAGCTGTGTTGATGCAACGAGAAAAGTGATTGCTTATGCCTCACGCCAATTAAAGAAGCATGAAGAGAACTATATGACTCATGATTTAGAGTTGGGCGCCGTAGTTTTTGCCCTACGACTATGGAGACATTACCTGTATGGAATGAAATGTGTTGTGTACACAGACCACAAAAGTCTTCAATACATTTTAGACCAGAAGGAACTCAATATGAGGCAACGTCGATGGATTGAATTGCTAAGTGATTATGATTGTGAAATCCGCTATCATCCCGGTAAAGGTAATGTCGTGGCGGATGCTCTTAGTCGAAAGGAGAGGGAAAAACTGATAAGGGTTCGAGCCCTAGTTATGACAGTTTATCATGACTTATCCAAAAGGATACTTAAAGGTCAAACTGAAGCAATGAAGGAAGGCAATGTGAAGGCAGAAAATCTGGGAAGATTGTTGAAGCCGATATTTGAAATTCGCTCTGACAGAATTAGATACTTTGATAAACGAATATGGTTACCGTTGTTTGGTGGATTGCGAGATCTGATTATGCATGAGTCATATAAGTCGAAGTATTCGATTCATCCTGGTTCCGATAAGATGTACCAAGACTTGAAAAAGCTTTATTGGTGGCCGAACATGAAGGCTGATATTGCAACCTACGTTAGTAAGTGCCTGACTTGCGCCAAGGTGAAGGCTGAGCATCAGAAGCCGTCAGGTTTACTCCAACAACCCGAAATCCCTGAATGGAAATAGGAGAAGATAACTATGGATTTCATTTCTGGACTCCCGAGAACCCCAAGTGGTTATGACACGATATGGGTTATTGTCGATCGGTTAACTAAGTCGGCTCACTTCCTGCCGATGAAGAAGACCGATAGTATGGAGAAATTAACACAGCAGTATTTGAAGGAGATTGTTTGTAGACACGGGGTACCCGTATCAATCATATCTGACAGAGATAGTCGATTTGCCTCAGGATTCTGGAGATCACTTCAGAACGCCTTAGGAACCGAAGTGAATATGAGCACTGCCTACCACCCAGAAACAGATGGGCAGAGTGAGAGAACAATTCAGACCTTGGAAGACATGTTGCGGGCATGTGTGATTGATTTTGGTAAGAATTGGGATCGACATTTACCCCTAGTTGAGTTTTCTTATAATAACAGTTATCATGCAAGTATTAAAACCGTGCCTTTCGAAGCACTCTACGAACAGAAGTGTAGATCTCCTATTTGTTGGAGTGAAGTTGGAGATAGCCAACTCACGGGGCCGGAGCTAGTTCGAGAAACGACGGAAAAGATTGTACAAATCAAAAACCGCTTATTGACCGCTCGTAGTCGTCAGAAGAGTTATGCGGATGTAAGGCGGAAACCGATGGAGTTTAGTGTAGGGGACATGGTCATGTTAAAGGTGTCGCCTTGGAAGGGCATAATATATTTTGGTAAAAGAGGAAAGTTAAGTCCACGGTACATTGGGCCGTTCAAGATAATCGAGAGGATTGGTCCTGTGGCTTACAAGTTGGAGTTACCTGAGAAACTCCGTGGGATTCATAGTACGTTCCATGTCACTAATCTCAAAAGGTGTTTGGCGGATGAGAATTTGATTATCCCGTTTGAAGAAATTCAACTCGATGACAAGTTGCATTTTATAGAAGAACCGGTTGAAAATATGGATCGTGAAGTAAAGCAACTCAAGCAAAGTCGTATCCCCATCGTTAAATTTTGTTGGAACTCGCGACGAGGTCCGGAGTTCACGTGGGAACAAGAAGACTTCTTTAGAAGCAAATATCCACACTTATTCTCGGACAAGAAAAGGACGAGTATGAGGAATCGAGCAACGGGACGGCGCTCCCATAAGGAGGGGAGGATGTAAAACCCCGTATTTAAGGTCACTATTTAATTTAAATTTATAATTAAATTTTATAATTTTAATCATTCATATTATTTTCGTAAAACATTTTTAATAAAATCGTCAATTTTAAAAACCCTCGCGAGTAATTATAAGCTAATTCGTCCGTTATGTCAATCGAGAAATCACGAATGCCGACTTTTAACCGTTAGGATTTATTTATTTTATTTTAATTATTTTTCATCTTTTATTTTTATTAAACATAAACCGAATCGAAACTTGAGTTTTTATAAAAAGTATCGGGTTAAATTAATTCTTGGGCCGGGATTTATTAACATAAATTAGTTAGTATAAAAATTAGCCCATCAAACCCTTCTCTCATACCCTTTATATTTTTTTAAGCCCACTTCACACTCTTTTGATATAAGCTGGATATGTAAGCCCAAACACCTCCTCATATTTTTATTTATAACCGAACCAACATAACACTCAGTTAATACATCTCATAGAAACCAACGACTCTATTCCCTGCTCTCCCTCTCTGTTCGTCGCCAAGCATCACAACACCATCACCATCATCACTCAATCTTAATCAAATCATCTTCCTTATTACTCCAAAACCTCCATAAATTGACCCTTATTATCCCTTCTAAATTATAAACCACCATGCAAGAGGTTTTCAAGAAAATTGGGTTTTATAAAAATTAATTATCTTCAACATTGTGGATTATTGTGGAAGAAAAGGGGCTAGGGTATTGTTTTAGTGATTATTGAAGATTGTTTGTTCAAGAAAAATTAAGGTTTTTGGTGTTTGGGGTTTGGATTGCCGCGGCCAAGAACAACAAAACCATAGGGGTTTTTGTTGTGATCATCTTGCAATAACATTGTATACTTTGTGGGTAAAATTTCTTAAATTTCTATTTTGATTAAATATATATATGATACATGTTATGAAATTGAATGTTGAGAATCCTTATTAGTGCAAGCATAATGTGTTTTGAGATTATTCAATGATTTAGCATATTGAGGATGATTGTTAGGCTAGTTTAGGCGTGTTGAATATGTTTTTGATGCGAGAAATTGATGAATAAAGGATGTTATTAAGTACCATTTTAAACCAGAAAGTTCAGGTGGGCGTTGGCAAAATAGTGGTTTGATTGAATAGGTTTTGAGCTAGGATTAGCATAGGTCTTATCCATAGCTTCGCTGAGCTAATTCGCACGCCTTGTAACTCCTAATAACGAATCCTACACGTTGGTTTGAAGTTTGGAAAAAAGTCTCGGCAAAATTCTGCATAACCATTTTTAATCCGAATTTTAGGGCAACTTTAGGATGTCATAACTTGGTCATGCCGATAGCATTGATAGGTTTTGCAGGACATTATGGATAACTACATCGAATGTACTTTCCAACGAACTAGGCCTCATCGAATTTCAAGGTTTTAAAGTGGGTCAAAAGGCAATTGTAAACCCAAGTGTCAAAACTAAGTTTGCTGTCCTGAATTTCAGTTGTGGAGATAGGCTGTGCAGACGGGTCAAAACATCATATTTTTCTACAAAATTTAAACTGGAAGTTGCCCATGATATGTGTGACCTCCTGGAATTTTTCCAGATTTTTGTGATTTTTTTCAGGGGCTTTCGGTTGTCCTACGTTTACAAGGTTCCTGCTGAACCAAAACTGGACATTATACATTGCAACATTATTTGAAAATAGTTAAGATGATCATAGAGTTTAACGCCAACTATAGTGAGATAACAATACATATAGGTATTTATAAATAAGAGTTGGACAAGAGATGAAGTCGCTTGGGGTTTCATTAGGTGATAGTTAGTAACTTGAAAAAAATTGGCAAAGTTTTAGAAAATGCAAGTTGGAAGATTCTTAAGTTATCTTGGATTCTCGACATGAAATTTTTATACATGTAAGATTATAAACATGTTAATCATGTATTGTATTATATATAAAAGTATACTTATGTTATTAAACTTGATTTCTAAAACGCAAACCATTATTATTATAGGTCGTGATTGACTTGTCGCTTCCTTCTCTTTACGTGATTTCTCGGTTGGCACTTCTATTCACTGTGAGTTCATAGCCTCGCCTTTCTAACTTTAAATGTTTTATTAAACCCCGCGAGGGAGATACATGCTTGCTTTGAAAATATGAACACAAGTTGTTTTAGTATGCTGGACCCGATTACATATTGATTTCATTGAGTAGCTATTGCCAAAAGACCCTAATTTCATGAACTGTTAATTGCCTATGATGGGTGAACGCTTGTACAAATAAATAGATCTATTGGGTTTGAAAGCCCTGTCCGGGGGTATGTATCCTTAAGAGAACACCCACTCAACGGGCAATTTGTATTGAGAATTTAGGTATAAGGCAATAATACCTAGTCGTGGGGCTAATATATCATGAAAGATATATTTTATTGTCAAGGTTCAGTGTCATGAGCTCAATGAGATAGAAATTAATATATGGCTTGTCCGATCAACAAGTCTCTTGATGAATTATGCTTGTGTTCTAACATTTAATCATATAAACTTTATGAATTCACTCAGCAATTTTGTTGACTTTTAAGCATGTTTTATCTCAGGTAATCAGGGTTGAAGACTTGGAGTGGCATGAGGAGGAGCTTGTGCGAATTTATTTTGTTAAACTGTTTTTTTAAGTTCCATTCCTCAAACCACATTTAAAATATGTTGGTGGTTTATAAAACTTGTATGTTGATTTGGTTAAGTTTCTGTGGGACGACTTTTGTACTATGATCTTACTTTTGGAATGGAACATGTTTGACAACGTCTCTTTTTGAGTTGATCTTTTGTAATTTATGTGTAATTGTGCCATTAGTTAACACCTAATTGTTGGTTCCGCTGCGTATGAAATTGGGGGTGTTAAAACGAACACGAAGACAAAAGATCAAAACCTCTTCACCGAATCTACATAAATCCATGATTACATATTATTATCCATCTTATTTTATAAGTTTTATCACTTGATCTTACCATATATAGAGTTTAAGTGACCTAATTAGGGTTTCCTAAATTTTCAGAATCTGTCTAGTTTTTAAGGTAAGTTTCCAAGCTTAAAAGACCTATTTAAACACCTTCTAAAAATATACAAAAAATTACAGAGGTTCCCATATATGTCTAATATATCCCTGATTTTTGGTTGATTTTATTTCCAAGTTTACATACCCCTTTTACCCTTGTTACCAAAACTGATCCTAAAATTGATCTGATAGAACCTTCAAAAGGTTGACACGTAAAAACCCTACTTAGACAACTCAGAAAATTCTGATTTTTTTTTGGATGTAGCTAATATTATGAAGATTTACCAAATCAAATTTTAGAGGCTAACTCAGTTCATGAGGGTGGCAATAGTGGTGTTAGCTACTTAGAAGACTCGTAATATGTTTAAAAATAGAACTTGCGGTCCAAATGTAAAACAATGCATGTTTTCTACCCCAACAGTTGTAAAACAATATATGTTTAAATCAAAGCGTGGCTATAACTCCACCGAAAGTGAATGATAGATTATCTAAATAAAATAGATGTGAAATCGCTCGTACAAATTTTACAATTTTTGAAACAACCCAATTAATTATAGGTTCGTTATGAGCATAAAAAATTATTTCATGTAAATAAAACATCACATATTAGCATAGCCAACACCACCACCTATTAGTTTTTATTAATTAATAAAAGTTTAAAACAATAATTCACTCGAACTTTGTTAAATTAAAGCGTGTGTACTCTGCGCTCCGTAAGAAAAATATAATTTTCGTTTATAAATGCATCGTTTGTAAAAATATATGAGTTTAATATAAGAATTTTATTATTAAATTAATTATTTTTATAAAAGATTATATAAAAATATAAGTAAGCCAGCAGAGTTTTAAAAAACTCAACATCATATCTTTAATTGTTTCGACATTATCCGTATTTTAAAATGATTCTATATTTCCACGTCTCCGTATTAAAGTAATTAAACAAAACATGATTTTATATAAAAAAAAAACCCCTGAAGAACATAATCTTACTGTTCATCACATTTATATAAAAGAATTTTATAAATATTAATTTACACTAACTTGTTTAAATCATAACACGTTCGTTATAACACCGTTTCATCGCGCTCCTATGTCCTTGGATTAGTATTAAAAAATTTATCAAATTTTTATATTCTTATAAAATATTAAACCACTGATGAACAGAAGATATTTCTATCCAACATCAGTTTATAAAAATGTATTTATAGATTTATATATAATAACTGTAAACTTACTTAACTATATTCGTTATAATTCCGTTTTTTCGAGTTCTTTAAGTCCGTGGGTTCGGTATTGTAGGAAAAATTATCAAAATAAAAGATTTTATGAGATATTTTATATCGATGAACAGTAAATTTTACTGTTCATCACAGGTTATAAGATTAATTTTTATAAAAGCAATTAAATATAACTTGGTAAATTCGTATCTTTTCATATATAATTGCCGTTTTTTTTTACGAGTTCTCCTTACATGCTCTCGATCCTTAAAATGAGTACAATTTTATAAAATATAAAACATAAGGTATTTAGTTCGAATTTCAAAAGTGTGCATAAAGATATAAATAAGGTATCTAATTAAACAATTTATTACAATCATATTAAATTAGGAACCTTAGCACCATCAATTTACCAAGTTTGTACCATATATATCACGTTATTTAGTCCTCTAAATGTCCATAGTCCTTTGTTCCATATGAAATCAACAAATCATCATATACTTTATATAACTTTAAAATAAAACTAGGTGGTGATTAACTAATGCAACAAATATGTAAACAATAGGAAATTAATAAACGAGTATTGAAAACTTTAAATAGACCTTATAGGAATCAAGTAGGATGATGAACACAAGATGTAAACCCCAAACAAGCCTTCACAATCAAAACCCTAATCAAGAAAACCCTAAATAAGTTTTCTTGATAAATCCTTGTTAAACCCGAATCCAAGCTTCCCAACACCTTGAGTAGTCTTAGGTAACCTTAGATTAAACACTTGAATGCTTGGAATACCTTGGTTGCAAAATAAAAATGAAACCCTAGTTGTTTAAGGTGTGCCGTGGGTTTAGAGCATAAAAAGAGAGTGTTCTTGCTTGATTTTTCTTGTTTGGAAGTATAAGAGTGGAATTATGAACCTAGGTCTTCCCTTTTATAGCATAAGCAAATCCATAAACCACTTAATGAAACCATGAGTTTGGAAAATGGTTTAGGGTACATGAGCAAAGTGCTCTCCTCCTCCCTAGGCAAAACCCACGGCACAAGGAGGGGGGAGAGTACACTTGACATGCCAATCTCTAGTAACTTGAGCTTAAGGTACATAATGTAAGGATTTACAAGTTGTAGGAAAGATTTAATAGAAATTAAATCACTTATTCATGTGTGCAAGCTCATATCCGGTTCTCAAGAGTTATAAGTGAGAAAAATAATTAAATTTTGAGTATTGGGTATAAACGTGGGTATTTGTTTAAGTGTAGATAGGTAAAGGTGCTTCCGGGTACGACCGAATGTAATTTATTGCGAAACGTAAGCGTTTTACGTGACCAACAAAAATAAATTATGAAAAGTTATAAATTATACTCCTAATAATCATATAACACTTGCTTGATGTCAACTTTAATTTGTTTGATGTCCGTTTACATTGATCATTGATTTTTAGTTTACGCGATTTAACTATAAGATAATAATTAAAAGCGAACGCGTAAAACTCTAAAAATAAATAATGGAATTTATTAAAGTTGAAAATAACCTAAAAATGAGAAATGTTACAGCACACGTCCAACCTCCGGTTGTTCAAGACCTGATTTTGGAGCCCGATGTTGCTCCGAAGCCTAAATCTAAACCGTCAATACCTTATCCTTCGAGGCTTAACGACCAAAAGCTTCGTGAAAAAGCTAATAATCAAATGTTGAAATTTCTTCAAATCTTTCAAAGATTACACTTCGATATTAGCTTCACAGATGCTCTTCTTCATATGCCGAAGTTTGCTTCTACATTTAAAAGTCTTCTAAGTAATAAGGAAAAGTTTTTCGAATTATCAAATACTCCATTAAATGAAAATTGCTCGGCGGTGCTCCTAAAAATGTTGCCTGAAAAACTTGGAGACCCCGGTAAATTTCTCATCTTGTGCAATTTTTCAGAGCTAGATGAGTGCTTAACCTTTGCTGATCTTGGCGCTAGCATTAATCTAATGCCTCTTTCCGTGTGGAAGCAGCTTTCTCTCCCAGAACTCACTTCGACCCGCATGACACTCGAACTTGCAGACCGATCGGTCGTTCATCCAAAAGGTGTCGTCGAAGATATTTTTGTGAAAGTAGGAAAGTTTTATTTTCTGGTCGACTTCGTTGTAGTTGATTACGATGTTGATCCTCGGGTTCCCCTCATCCTCGACAGACCTTTCTTGAGGACGGCAAG
>BQNB010132972.1:0-13729 GCA_026074375.1 Tanacetum coccineum
GATTTTAACGTGATTGGATTTTCAAAAAAAGCCAAGAGATGTGCTTATTTGTGATAATGAAGAATACGTTATATTAAGAGTGTTTTAAGAATACTCCTTTGCATATCTTGTGAAATGAATCTCATCAAGGTTATTTACCTTAATTGAGTTTGTGATTATTTAATTATGTATGATTAAAAAGAGACATATTGTATTTTTAAACAAATATGTTTATCAAAGAGGATAAAGTTATTGCTCTTATAAATGTTTTGATAAAACAATAAAACACGTATTTAAATGAATGAACTTTACTTGTTTATGTATTGACACATGTTGTAGTGGGTTATTTTTCACTTCTAACAACCTATATTTTATAAACAATGTGTAACGTACTTTCTTGTAACACAACCATGCATGTTACAAATAAAATGAAATGTAAAGGATATATATTATCCTTTATAAACATTTTATCAAGAGAGTTAAATTAATGCACGATTTCTTAGGCATAATGTTATCTTAAACATCATGTTTTCCTAAACGAAATGAGTATTTGAAATATATATTATGATACTCTCAACTTGTGCTTATTTATGCAAGAGAAGTGTTTATGACATACATGAATATCAATGACGTATTGTTTATGACACTCTACTTACCAAGTGTATATAATTTACGACATCACTCGTGATTAGTAAAGATGAAAAGGATATTATGTTCATTTTAGAATTTAACCGAATATGATTTTGAGCTTTAAATCGTGCTTTTGAGTTGTATGAGCAAAGTTTATATATGTTGTTAGTTTGCTCTTGTTTGGTTTTTCAAAAATGACATGTTTACCGATTTCATTGCAATGTAAATTGCTTGAATATTTTGGACAAAACATTCAAATCGTCAATCTTATTTCATTGTGTATTTTATGCATCTATTAAATATATTAGTCTAATATTTAGAACACAACCAATGGACAAGTAGACTAAATATGGCATCATTAACACAAGTGTGAGTTATGATCTGATGCATATTCTTTTCGTCTTAAAGAGGATGTCATTACTTTCATATCAATCGAATGTGATTGAGTATGTAGATTCAAGATAATATCTTTTTTTATATTTTGATATAATCCTAAAGCCAGACAAATAAGAATTCGATTTCATGTTCATACTCAAAAACTTGTCAATTAGATTCGATAATGATATCAATCATAATTTGAATAATGAATCGATATATACTCGAAATCTTTCTTGACCCTCACGAACACTCATTTAAATAAAATAAATAAAGATTTTAATAGTTTGTTCCAATAAACCTAAGACTAGTCGTGAGTGTGAGGTTAATGAATAATATCAAGTTAACTTGTCACTTTAAGATTGTCATAGATTTTGTTTGTGCAAAAAACTATTTATTGTTACGTACAATGTGCATAGTTTTTGACAATTCATAAGTATTATTATACAACACACAATTCTTGTAAAATGCTATGTTAAAAAAAATATGTGTGTATGTTAGATCAATGCAAGCACACGCAAAGTTTTTTTTGGGGGGTAAAGAGTTTCCCGATAAATTTTATTACGCCAAAAAACATTTAAGTACAAAGGATAAGGGTGAGTCCTATATCTCCGCCCGTTAGATGGGCAAACCTACTTCTTTAAAGGAAGATACATAAAATGACTAGACAAAAGAAACATAAATCTATTTCTTCTTATGACCTCGAACTCGGATATCCAGATTATTGCATATAGCTTGAATCTCTTGAGGAAGATCCTGGCCTTCATACATATCATCATCATATAGGTCTTCATCATAGTCACCATTACCATAAGAATCCTTCCATTGTTCCAGCAAACTTTGAGTGCCAAAGCCTATCATTTCTATAGCCATAGAACAAGCCATATCATTATCAACTGATGCAACCGCATCTTCACTATCATAATCACCCGGATACTCTACCTTTTTCAAAGGGTTACCAGCTTCATCCACAAGAATAGCTTGCCCATCAACTAGTAAATCTTCAAACTTTCTGATTTTATCAATAATATGAGTAGTACTAGTACTACTATTTTCGACATTCATCAACGAGGATCCACTTGAGTTAGCCCCGTTATTAACAAAATTTGTAGTCCCCCCACTGGTACCTAACTCCCCATCATTATCAACCGAATTAAGCACACGCAAAGTTTAAAAGTACATTTTCTTTTACTTAAATACTAATGTATTAAAATGATCCATGTTCTCTTGTTTGAACAACCTATGGACAAACAAGGTAAGTTGATGAAAAGATTTAAACGTGTTGTTGAAAATAAATTAAACCGTTGGAAATATTTAGGTGACGAGTTTTAACACATTTTCCAGTATACTTGACAAGTTATTGAACTCTTATTCCTAAGTATATTACCATACTCAAAAAGATTTACAGGTTGTTTATGTAACATTTGTAAATTGAGTAATCTATGCCTATATGCAATGAAAAAACAATTTCGCAACTTAGTACAAGAAATCTAGCATAAGTTTTACTAGTGCATTATCATGAGTACTAAAAACGAATAACTTACAATAGATATATCACATATATGTTTCTAGATAGCTTAAGTATGAAATGCAACAAGCGCATAAGAGTTTAACTAACTATACTAAGACACACACACAAAAGAAATAATCATTTAGCATAGCACATAAAAGTACTTGTCGTCGTTTTGTGTATTAGATACAACAATGTATACTTAGCTTGGTTTTGTTTGAACCTCCCCATTTCAAAAATTAACCAAGTTTAATATATTTGAAAAGTTACATACTCCGTTTTCAAAGATATATCAACTTGAAATGTCCGACTCAAAAGGAAAAGATAAAATACAAGTTTTACGCTAAACCGAAACTCAGCATTTTGGACAATAAGTGGTATTTTGTGTTTCTGACCAACTTAGGTTTATTTTCAATACTTGTAAGTGTTTTTATATGAAAGTAGACTCAATTATTTTTAAAATGGCGGGTGGCACGACTTCTACGGACTTACAGTTGATTTTATATGAATTTCCAAAGTTTTCAAAAATCTGTCGAATCAGACAGGTTACCCCCTGATTGATAAGGGGGCCGGCCAGGAGCTAAGGAGGCCGCCCATATACTTAAGGGGGCCGCCCATCTAACACTCATATTTGCCAAATTTTGTACAAAATCATTCGGTGACTTTGCGAAAAGGTGTACAACTTACTGAACTTGATACCGAACATATAACACTAATTGTAAGCATCATTTTTACCTTAAGCTACTATACTAAGTGTATTTAACAACCAAACTAATACAAGTTAAGCAACAAAACACTTTTCATATTTAATCCCCCTTCATGGGTAATCTGATACATTAACCGTGCTTCATTTTTAAAACCATTAGTTTTGAAAATTAGAGCGACGTGGCTCTTGATACCAATTGTGGAAATCGTAGAGGGGAGGTGAATACATTTTCCTTTTAAAAACTTAAATTTTTTCGTATCAAATTACCGATCAAGCGTGATATAATATGGAGAGTGCTCATATTATTTGTATACCAACTATACATATTTTATCAGATCATATCACAACAATACAAATCAAAACACAATGTTCACATCATTATCATCCATTCATATATAACACAATCACTATATTAACTTCTATCTATGACACAATTATCATCCAAACAATATAAGCAACAATTCATACACATATAGATATAATGCAAATATAAATGTAAGAAGATAAAGTAAATAAAAATGTAAAGAGATAAGTAAAAAGAAATGCAAACCGGACACGATGATTTATAGTAGTGCGGTCATGAAGTTCCTCTTCGCCCTACTCCACTCCCCGAGTATCCAACTCGAGAGTTACTTCACCAGTCAACAACTCCCTTTAGGCGGAGAAAACCATACACAAGTAGCTTACACCAATTTCCAACACTAAGACAAATGTCGAGTTCTAATCTTAGCTAGAACCGATCTACCACACGTAGCTTACACCAATTTTCGACACTAAGCCAAATGTCGAGTCCTAATCTTAGCTAGAACCAATCTACCACACACTTGTATTTTAAGGCCTAAAATAATAACCACCCTTACAAGAATTCACTTCACCTAAACACTGACACGATCCACCCGATCTAACTATTACACAAATCACAAGAGATATAAATGAATTACAACATACAACACAATCTACCATTTTACATACAAGTGATAAAAAATAACCACTTCTATGTGACTCGATCTACTACATGATAAGTGAGTAAACAAAGGTGATCACTTTCATGTAGAGACATCCTTACATACCCCTTGATACTAGTGGAACTAACATAGAGTGTAACCATAATCCATGCCTTATGCTAGAACCATGATTAAAGATGACGAAAGAAACTCTATGTATATGTGTGTAAAATTTCATGGCTTTATCTCTAGGAGGAGGGGAGGAAAAGCCTTGGGCTTTTATAGGGAAGTCTTGACTTAAAGAGGTCTCTTTTGTCCAATGGATAAAAGGGTGTTTGGACAAAAGCATGCATCACTAGTTTTCTCTCCATCTTCTAAAAGCAAATTTAAATTTGAATTCACTAGTTTCCCTCCATCTTCTAGAAGCTTTGATTGGGCCTTGATGGGCCTTAATGGGCCGAACTCTATTGGGCCTTAATGGGCTAGCCCGTTTGCTTGGCCCGATCCAATTAGCGAAGTCCATATTTGTAAGAGTATCGGGACGTCGAGAAGAGTTGATGAATGTTTGTGTTGATGATTTATGTATATGAGTAACTTGCGTATTTTATGTAATGTTTTACAAGTTACATGTTTGTCATCACTAAAACACAAAGAGAATGTATAGATTAACTATCGCAACACATAGTGTTTACGAACTCGCGGTGTAAAGTAGGGAGAGAAAATGAGTTCTCGTAGCCGAACCACTATAAATACTCTTGTCCTGGTTTGATCTTTTCATGCTTTACTTATTGTCTCTCGTATTCATTATTGCTTATATTTATGCATTCATATATTAAAGATTTCAATTAAACTTGCACTAACATTTTTGTAACAAAATTTTAATCGGCAAAACTACTCAAACCCCTTCCCCTTATAGTTTTCCACGGAATTAATTAGGTTAGTTGGCTTAAGCTCAGTTGTGAGTTTGGGTCTGTTAAGGTTCTCGTTCATGCAACCTCTATATATTGTGCCTCAACAAATAAAAATCACTTGATGGGAATTTTATAATCCAACATGGTATTTGATGCATTTTATCTAGTCTTAAATTTATGACCTATATCTCCTATGTCTAACTAACTCACTTAAGAGTAATGTACCCTATCATGTAGTAGTATAACTAAAGTAAATACAAGTGTCGAACCCTAACAATAATTATCTAGGTTTTCTAATTTGAATTAACTAAACATACTAATGAATGCAATGTAAATTTTCCAAGTATCGTGTTTGATTCATGCGATCGTATTTGATTGAGTAAACTTAAATTAAAATAACTAAAAAAGTTAAACAGAAATATAAGGAATTCAATCAAGGGAGAAAATGGTGCTAACCTCGTTAATCCTCAATAAGCTTATGATTTGATTATGAGTGAAATATTTAGTCTGTGTTCTTACTACTGGCTCTAATATCACTAAACCTCGATGGGTTCTCAAGGCTTAACCTATATCGTCTAGTTATTAACTCCTAACAATTACTAAACTATATTATAGTCTTTAAGAACGCCAACTACTCTATGTGCCTCGTGTGCTAAAGGCACTAAACACCAAATAACGGACACTAACAATTTTTACTTGCAATTCTTAATTAACTAAGACACACTTATGTTAAGTAATGGGTGATAATGTCGCAACTAAGTCGGATGTGTTGTCCTTTAGTTAAGTTAATAACCTAATTTCAAGATGGTCACTAGTAAATTATATGACTAACAACTAAGTGTTCATTTATGTGACAACTGACAATTTCATGTTAACGTTTATCTATTAACTTGAGCGTTTTATTTTAAACAAGTAAATATTAGACTTTACGTATAACCGTTAGGTTATCTGTGTATAACGAGAATATCTTTGGAAGTTTTACGTCACTAGACTAAGTTTAGTCTACGTTAAGCAAGCATGTTAACATTCTCATGAGCATGATTTTATAATCATATGCATTCGGTTTTACCAACTTCACATAAAACTTTCATCTTTACATCATTTTGCATGCATGCATGCATAACATACCCAATGCCCTTACCAACTTTAAGACAAATTATATACACTTTCAAAAAATAACATTTTACCTCCCATTTGACTAGCTAAAATCAGCCTTTCCAACTTTGTAACACCACATTACCACAACCATGCTATGCACCAAAGCCACAAAACATGGAAACTTTTCCTTCCCCCTTGTCACTCTCATATGGGCAACTCAAAGTGCTTTCCCAATCCCCAACTCCAATCCCCAACTCCAATTTCCCTTCTCAAAGTGCTATATAATAAACTCGCTAGCAACTCTTACAACAGACACAAACACATTCAAATACTCTCTCAATCTCAACTCATTTCAAGTATTCTAGCAAGGGTTAATGGTTTCACTAAGGGTTGCTGAGGAATTGTAGGGTTTGGAGTTACATTTCTAAGGTTTTTTAAGCTTTCAGGTTGATATTAGTGCACTTCACGATCACCATAAACATCATCATTTCATGTGAGTGTCTCATGAAACTTATTTTACTCTTATTTAACATACCATGCGTTATTTTCATACCACCTTTGTAGATTTGTTGTGTTAAAAGTCAAATTAAACTTTGCTAAGAAATTAGGGTTTTCAGTCTTGAAAATGGGTCATCTTGTGAGCTAGTTTTACCCATCTTACTAAACACTTTTGATAAATATATTTTAACCACAAGATACTTGAATGTCTTCTAAATATGTCTACATAGGTTTGATGGTCTATGTAGTTGGTTTGGTATTTTAAAATGTTTTTACAAAAACAAGTGTCGAACAACTATAGTTGTATACACACGTGTCTTGCAACAACAGTTTGAGTGTCTTAAACTTTGAATCTAGGAGTGTAATCAGAGTGGTTGGAAGGCTTAGACATAGAGATAAGTCCGAGAATTCTTTTCGTTGAACAATATTAAAAATTGAGTGAGTTATGGTCATTTGAAGCTGGGAAAACAAATCTGGCGTCCATTGTTTTCACAACCATATTAGAAAAGTTATGTTTTCTTATTTTTCTAAATCTTTTCACTTGTGACTTTATAAAACTCTATTTCAAGTTTATATGAGTGAAACTTTATAAAACTCTATTACAAGTTTCACAACCATCCTAAGGCATCTTATTGATTTAGGTCGCGGTTAGGTAATATCGTTGCATTTAAGCTTGCTTATTTTACTCTCGTTGTCACTACTTGTTGAGGTGAGTTTCATAGCCCATACTTTACTTATTTTGATACTCGTTTTGAACTACTTTGGGGTGAGAATACATGCTCGTTTATTTTTATGGACACAAGTACTTAAACATTTAAGTATTGCCTAAGTTACCCATCTTACCATTAAGTCCCCACTATCATGAACCGTTAGTTACGTATTAAGCCCGAATTTTGTGAATAGATTTATTAAGGTTGACACCCCCTGTCCGGGTGTGGTAGCTCTCACTGGTCAAACTAACATATTTCATTTGAGGACTCTAGGTGTTCTCGTTAAGAAGCACCCACCGGAGAAACAAACAAACTAACTGTAAGGGCTTCGGTGTCATGAGCTTAATGCAATAGTAATACTTTTCTTGATATTGTGTTTGTTACAATAGTCACTAAAATCTTGTGGTCCATGCTACTTTTACTTAATGTTAAGCCTATGATCTCACCAACTTTATGTTGACCGTTTTGGCATGTTAGTCTCAGCTCCTTAATTGCATTATCTTGGATAGACTTGGAGCTTTCCAGTAGAGTCACGTTTTGCGGTCTCATCATGTCGAAGATTTCTTGCATTACTATAACGTTTGGTTGTGTATTAAAAACTTCTTTATTTATGTTGTAAACTCTTTAAAACTTTTCCCTTTTGTTTAAACTGTTTAATGAAACCAAACGTTTATTTTCAACGGCTCATATAGAGGTCGTTTAATATAACTGGTGACATTGTACTATGAAAGTCATGCCATGTTATCTTCCACTGCGATTTTGGGGGTATGACAATGTATTAATACCAAAGCATACGGATCAGTTACAAGCATATAAAGTATCTAATAAGAAGACATATAAACGGTAAAATTAAGTCACAAGCTTCATTGAATCATAACGAGGCTAACACACGAAGTGTTTAGCTGAATATCATAGTTTGAGAATCAAAAACAATGTTTAAATCAATAATGAATGTAAACATAGTGTCGTAATGATCAAACCAAATCAAGCTAATGACGATGATGGATTGTGGTGTCTTCTCCTCTGAATTGCAGCTTGGAAGTGGTGATTTTCGTCCTCTAATTAACCCTATATCGTCCCTAGGGTTATTATATATTTTATGGCTGAGTTAAGGCTTGTACTTATAGAGTTTTGCTGTGTCGGTCCCTTTATAGAGTAGAGGTAAGTGAGCCTCTACGCCATATATGCTTTCAAATCAAAATCGCCTAAAAACCTCCATTGTCTACACCATAGATGGAGAGATGTCACACCCCGCCTAGGCGAAAACACGAGGCGTAACATCATAGATATCATCACAACACAATGGTGTCTACTATAGAGAAATCTAAATGAAGGAGATGATCAAATGGACAATATGTGTCATGACAATACCCAACACAAGATAAAGGAGTCTTGCATTACTAAAGCAATGTCGTACACGAAACAACATAATCTGAAAACTAACAATCTCCAACAAACAAGTATCAAGCAAAACGAATGTCATAAATGAAAAGACTAGAAAAGACAACTCCACAAGCAATGCCTAGGTCCGTCTAGCCACTCTTCCCTAACAACCTTCTTATCATCACGATACTCACCCTAAAAATGAAGCTTAAAAACATCAATCATAAAGTTGGTGAGAATTCATAGGTTTAAGACACAAAATCAAATCTATTGTAAAATTACCTGTGTTGATAATAAAGAAAAACACTTTGCATGGGACACACATAAATAACTACCATACAAGCTATACGGTAACCGCAAATCCAATCAATCACACAAATAACCGGCAACTGACTACAAGACGTCTCATATCGCACCAATGTCCCTGTGGTTACCCCCTTAGCCCAGGCCATGAATACTCTCAAAGTAACCTTTTTGCCCGCTAGGCTACGGTACCATCCACTAAACAGGCCATGGATACCCGCAGGTGACCCCCTGACTTAGTTCAACATTCTCAATATCACATCACAAACCTGTAGCAAACAACATACAATAAGTCCACTAAAGTCCATGCATTCTTTGACAACACATTATAACAGTAAACAAAAACATATCCACACCTTGCATCAATTCCAACCCTAATAAATCAAAAGAAAAGATGGGCTAATGAAACTCCACCTGATACTCAAACGCAGCTTCCAAATCTCAACACGCAACTATACAAATAAATAAACACGGTTACACGCTCCAATCAATCATATAAATTCCCAGTAACGACCATAAGATGTCTCATAGCGTACCAAGGTCCTTGTGGTTACCCCCTTATCCCAGGCCATGGATACTCCTAAAGTAACCTTCCTGCTCGCTAGGCCACAGTACCATCCACTAAACAGGCCATGGATACCCGCAGGTGATCCCCCCTGACTTAGTTTACAATTCTCAATATCACATCACAAAACATGTAGCACACAACATACAATAGTCACGTATAGTCCATGCATCTTTGACAACACATTATCACAGTAATCAAAACATTTCCAAATACTTTGCATCATTTCCACCCTAATAAATCATAAGAAAAGAGGGGCTATGAAACTCACCTGGATACTCAAACACAGCTTCCAATCACATCCCAACACAAAGCTACACAATACAAATACAATCATGTTACACACGACTAATCCAAATGCTTATGTCCATGTAACACTCATATATGAGATGTCCTAAGGTTTAGTTTAACCATCATGGGTCATCCCGACATCATGCCCAATCTTAACCATCTTATTAACACTTTACACTAGCTACTTAGAATTAACTTAGTATTTCATAATTTTAGTGTCTCTTTACGTACCCAGAACCCTTACTTAATGACCATTATAAATTATAGAAAAAATCGTCTATGTTCCTTTATGTGTTTTCTAACTACCATTGGATTTCCAAAAGTCATTTACATGTACAAGTACTCCTAAGAAAATCAAACTTCAAAACATTCCCAATTCGGATCTGATTGCACACTAAAAAGTTTGGAATTATTAATCATACTTAGACATGCTTTCAGAGGCTAATTTTTACAGGATTATCCATAGACATATGGAACTTAACTAATGTAGAAGGGATAAGCTTAATTCAAATTTTATGTTAAGGTTTTACCCTCCTAAGCATGATCTAAATCTGACCCGTATTTACTGTTTTGACAACTTTTAGTGTAACCAACATTTGAATGACTTCCCGACCTTAAAAACTTTCGAGGCCGGATTTTCTGGAAAGTACATTCAATGAGATACTGTTTAGAGTCCAGAAACACTCAAAAACCTATTACCATCATGGAGATATTCACTCGTGAACACAGCCCTAAATTCTGCTCACCCTAAATCAAGTTTTTAACGCAAATCTAACCTAACCAATTGAATGATCATGACCCTAATCAAGCCCTAATCATTCTAGCATCATTAATTATCATTAATATTCTGTATTTTATGCAAACCTTAGATCCATCATAAATTATGTTACATGAATTAAAAGAATAAACAAAGAAGAAGAACATACCTAACGATCTTACTTGAATTAACACGATCTAACACCTAGATTTCTTGATCAAAATTTTTGTCTTCCTTAGGGTTTTGGGAACTCAAATCGTACGGCAACAAGAAGAGGGGAAAAGAATGGGCCAAGTTTGATTTTATATCTATCTCCTTCAAGTCCTAGCCCAACTCAAATAAGCTTAGTAAAAAAAATATTTTTTTCTTTAAACCCAAAACCGGACGCACCCTAATAAATATATTTATTTATATTTTTTTTAATTTATTAATTAACTAATTTACTTCATTTCCTTAAGTTTTTATAAAAACCTAAGCTAATTTGATTAAACCTTTTTACTTAAACGCTACTTACTAATCTTTCTAAATATAACTTTCATTTCACCAAACCACTTTCTATTTTTAGAAAGTTTGCTACAAACTTCTATATTTCACTCACTTATTTCATTTCTAAAATGCCACATTTCTCATAAACGCTTATCACTAAATCATCCAACTATTGACGTAGCATCGCATGCAATACACCATTCCTTTCCATTATTACTAAACGTGAACAAATGGAATACTCATCGCCAAACACAAACACACACAAAATAAGATGCCCATACACCTCCAAATGATATTATGCACATTACTTAACCCACTTAGCACACATAAAATCACATAGCATCTCACCTAATCATATAAAATGAACTCTTAGCCGTATCTAAAGATATAAACTAACCTGATCAAATCACGGTTGTCACAATATCCCCTCCTTTAGGAAATCTCGTCCTGAGATTTAACTAACTGACTCATCAGCACGATCAACAAACAAACGATGATACTTAGACTTCATATAATCTTCGAGCTCCCAAGTAAACTCGCGACCACGCTTTGAATTCCAACGAACCTTCACAAGTGATATTTTGCTATGTTTTAAACTCTTAATTTCATGGTCCATAATCTCTATAGGTTCTTCAACAAAACAAAGAGTTTTGTCAACCTTAATTTTATTTAATGGCACATGCAGGCTAGCATCTGCCAAACTCTTCTTTAGGTTTGACACGTGAAACGTGTCATGTACACCACTCAATTCCTCGGGCAACCTTAATCGATATGCTACAGGATCGATCCTTTCAAGAATCTCAAATGGCCCTACATACCAAGGGCTAACTTACCCTTCTTCCCAAAACGAACCACACCCTTCCAAGGCGACACCTTTAGCATCACATGATTTCCAACCTCAAATTCCAACAGTTTGCGCCTGTTGTCAGCATAGCTCTTTTGACGATCTCTCCCCGCTTGGAGCCTCTCTTTTATAACCACTACTTTATCAGTCGTTTCCTGCACCATTTCGGGTCCAATCAAACTACCTTCCCCAATTTCAGCCTATAACACGAGTGACCTACATTTTCTTCCATATAGTGCTTCGAACAGAGCGCACCGAATGCTAGTGTGATAACTGTTGTTATAAGAGAACTCAGCTAACGGTAGGTGGACATCCCAACTGCCACCAAAGTCTATCACATACGCCCTTAAAATGTCCTCTAACGTCTGAATTATACGCTCACTATGTCCATCTGTCTGAGGGTGATAAGACGTGCTCATATCCAATCAACTAATAGGATATTTGTGCAGAAAATTTCCAAGAAAACGAAGCAACAATTTCTACAGACCGTGGAGACGGCGTCACCCACTATAGCTACGAAATATTTTTGTTTAATTTCCAGAATTTGTAATTTTCCCAACTCTTGCAGAAAGCCACGATTACATTAGTACATACATCCTATCTTTATTGCTTTCGTAGAGTCTAAACTTAGTTAATGGGGTTGTATATCATTCACCACATTCAAAAATATCAAAAAAAAAAATTCACACGACGGTTGCCATATCTCAACATACAAACATTCATTCACATTCACACCGTGGATTTTTTACCTAAGATAGTTGTTCTAGTCTTTGATTTACAGGTTACATTTGATGACAAGAAGCCCAGGAGTTCTTAAGAGTTTCATGTGGACAACTCTTGGACGACGATTTAGCAAGTTATCATATGTTTCTTCTCCATTATTGAGCAAAACCAAGGGAGTACTAGTTTCTTTCATCTTTTTCTTTCCCTTTATTCGTTTATTCGGGTACTTTTGAGAACCTTGGGGACAATGTTCAAAATAAGTGTATGGGGGAAATAAGCCTTAGAAACTATTCCTTCAATTGCATTTGCTATCTCCTTAAAATGATGTGTAATATACCGAAACATAGCGTAGAAGGTAATTTTGACCCAAATTTAAATTTTTTTATAGCACATACCAATGAAAACTGAGTATTATTAGCGTCTCATGGATAGGAAATATATGACTAGCACAAAAACCTTACCACTTTAAAAAATTTCACCCCAAAATGTGAGGTTCGCCCCTAGTTTTTTAGGAATTCAGCTATCCATCTTTGATACCTAAGATAGTTTCACCTTTAGCTTTCTCGAGTTAAGGACTGAGCAATTGCATGTGTCGCGTTCATGGATTTGATCGTGCATGTGTGATTTTGTCGCCTTTTCTAGAGCATTGGTATCGGTCAAAACCATATCAGAGTGTACCATTAGTGTATTAAATTCCAGAACTTGTATTAGTGATTCATCCCGAGACTGCTAGTGATATCGCACTTATGTGATTAGGATTTGCTAAATGATAAGAGGCACTAGGATAAACACTGTTTTAAACCTGTAATTGTTATTATGGTCACATCGATCATATAACTATCCCCACACCCTTGCTTCTCACTCATTTTTAGTGCAAGATACCACTAGTACACCCCTCCGAGCCTATCCTTTTCGCGACTCTCGTAATTTTCTAGTGGATTCCACAATGAAGAGCATTGTTTACACCCTTAACCCATTGTTATACCCAAATCGCCTTAGCCCTCTTTGTATTCGCT
>BQNB010132975.1:0-18539 GCA_026074375.1 Tanacetum coccineum
TAGTATCAACAAAGTTTCTAGCATAGTTGTCTTGAATCTATTCAATACAACTAACCCTTTAACAAGGTTTGCAAGATCAGGTTGTGATTAACAAGGTTTGCAAGATCGGGTTGGTCTTCATAATTGGTATAAGAGCCTCGTGGCTCTTGATCTAGGATCTACAAGGTTTGTTGATGTCATGCTATGAAGGAAAAAGAAGGTATGATTTTCTGTTTTGGAAGTTATGGGCGATTTTGGTGAAGTTAGGGTTTTTGCGACACTAAAAAGTGTCGTATTTATACTTAAAAAAGACGATTATGATTATTTTTGATGCAAATCGTGTTGGTGAAAACTAGGGTCTTTTATTAAACCCTAATCTGGTCATGAAGATTGATTTGTCCTTGGTTCCAAGAAGTAGCGGGTACGATTGGTTTATGAACAAAAGAACGAGCAACAGGGTTTGGCGATCAGCTAATCGTTTCTTGGTGTTAAGAAGAAGCTGCTGAAAACCCTAATTATCTAAGGTTTGGTCGTTTATTGGTATAAAGAAAAAGACAGCAGGATTTTGATCTTGATTCGAGTTTGTACTGCTCACATTGATTATTAAAGCTGCTTGCGCTTGAAGGTATGTTAGTGCTGCTTATGTACATGTTTCTGCTGTCAATGAAGATAAAAAAGGTTAATACTGCCAATGAAAACTTAGTACTGCTAATAGAAGTTAATACTACCAGTATAATTTTAGTACTGCTCATTGAAAGTTTATACTGCTAGTTAGATATTAGTACTGCTAGGCTTACAAGTTAATAGTGCTGCTTATGTAAACTTAATACTGCCAATGCAACTTAATGCTGCTACAAGAACGAGTTAATACTGCTGATTGGATTCGAAACAAGTATATTAAGGCTACAAGTTTTGATTAGTGATGCCAATGGCAGTTAATACTGCTAGCCTTATTAAAGTAGTTAGTGTTGCTCAAATTGTTTATGCTGCCAACATGAAGGTTAATACTGCTAGAGCATAA
The DNA here is from genome assembly GCA_026074375.1 of Tanacetum coccineum. Lineage (NCBI taxonomy): Eukaryota > Viridiplantae > Streptophyta > Magnoliopsida > Asterales > Asteraceae > Tanacetum > Tanacetum coccineum. The sequence goes on from BQNB010132975.1 coordinate 1,001, forward strand.
AAGAGTTAATACTGCTAGCCTTATCAGTTAATACTGCTAGAGTATTTTTAAGCAGTTAATGCTGCCAGGCTTATTTTGTGTGTTTGTACTGCCATTATCAAATAAGTTTATGCTGCTAGCTTTATGTAATAACGGATAACACACGAGTTTGGTTCTTGGCTGACTTTGAAGAAGTTAGACAACACACACAGATTGGATTTGGTTGACACGTTCTTAACAGGTTATGATTTTAAATGTTCTTAAAAGTTTAAAGGCTTGTATTTATTGGATTAATTGGATACGAAGAAGATTGTTTATAACCTATTTGAAGTTGAAGTGGAGTTTTTTTGATGCGTGTTCTTATCATATCTTAAAGTGGGTGTTACACTTTGAAGATAACTTGTTCGTGCTTAGAAACGACGTGACGAAGACTTAACAAATCTAGCAAAGGTGTGTGATCTAACTTATGGTGCTCAATGCTTACATTTGCTATCACTTGGTATGTGTCTCATAGAAGATGAGGATTTTATCAAGAGATTGTGATCTACTTATACTTTGGTCTTGGTATGTGTTTGACATCACATGGATAGTACAAGATATAAGACATAAGTTTGAGTTATTCTACTTCAGCATCAAGTTCGTTATACTTAGTTTTCTTCATCAGTAATCATTTCATAGAGCCTACAGAATTGAAGATTCAAGAAATGGTTAACATATGGGTTTCAGGGGAAGCTTATTGTTAAAATGTTTAACCATTTATATGCTACATCAAGGTGAAGGTTTTTACTATTGTAAGTCATTATTACTACTGCTAGTTTAAGTTTCTACTGCTCAAGTTCATTTATCTTAAGGTGCGTCATGGAGGGTAATTTGAGTTGTTGGAAGGCTGGATTAGCAGTGTGATAGTGGTTCGTGGTTTGTCGAAATCAAAGTTGCATACTTTAGTCTCCTATTTGATTATGACAAAAAGGGGAATAAGGCGTTACAAAGATGATTTGCAACTTGAAGATCCTTGGTGGTATAGTTCTATTCTTTCATATATATTAGCTTCAGGGGAAGAAGCTCATGCTTATTTTGGTTTTGTCATTATCAACTAGGGGAAGATTGTTGGGAATTATATTTGAGTTGATAAGACAAAACATATGAAAGATGAAGGACTTTAAAGACAAAGGAGGAATTCTTCAAATGATGGAAGATTACAGAAGATTTCCAAGAAGATAATTATAAAAGTTAGGAAGATTTAGTTGTTTCCTAATACTTATCCTTTGTAAACCTAATATCTCTAGTATATAAAGAGATATAGGTCGTATAGTTTTATGTGTGTCAAGATGTAAACACCAGGAAAGTATGTGTGTGTTCTAGGCGTGAGTTTTATTATAGACGCCTAGGGTTTGGTTGGTTTAGCCTCAAGGATCTTTGATTCCTTGTTATAGTTTAGATAACACGTTCTACCATTGATCAAGGTAGAATTGGGGCTTGTAGTAGTCATGTATCATAGAAGATAATGATGAAACCTTGTTAGAGTAACATTGTTCTTGTGCTAATTCCGCTATGCATATGTTTATGTTCAATGTTATTTTATCCTAGATTAGATCTAAACAATCTGAGCTTACAACGATCTAAGGAGTTTTATCAGACTCCACAATTAGTATCAGAGCCTGGTGGCTCGTAATATCTAGGATACAAGGTTCTGGTTTGAAGGTTTTCTGGTTATTTTCTGTTTTTGGTGAATACGTTCTGAAAAACTAGGGTTTTGTAAAAACCCTAGATCAATAAAGTAGAAACAACAGTCGTGACAAGAAATTGAAAGACACAAGGAAGATTTAAAGTTTCGATATCAAGGAGATCAAAACAGGTTTGCAACGTATGGTTTGTTACTGATTTTATTCTTCAAACAGCAAGTCTTACTCATGAACAAAACGATTTCATTCTTGGTTAAGGCTATGATGTTTTTAGAGTTTTGTTATTTTACGTGCTGTTTGGGTATCAATTCTTGAACTTGTTGCTATATAATGGATGTAAGCATATCAACGTCACAAGGAACTAGGGTTTTTTGGTTTGTGGATTGGTTAGTACTGCTATGATTTGCAGCAGTAACAAAGAAACCATAACAGGATTGGATGTTGATGATCCTATCTGATCTTGTGATATCTAGGATCTACAAGGTGTTTTGGTGTCGCATCTATCAAGAAAAAGAGCAGTATGGTGCGAATACAAGACATACGTTTTGAGGATTTTCAAGAAGAAGTTAAGGTTCGTTTGCATACACGACTAAACCTTAATTCAGTTTTAAGGGTTTACAAAACCCTAATAAGGGTCTGAATCGATTCAAAGGACGCAAATCATAAAGGAGCAGAAAGGTATGGCGTTTGGGTGTTAATAACATCAAGCAACAACAGGTATGTTGTGATTCTAAATTTATGGGATCTTGTTTGTTCCCATAAAAGGTTAATACTGCTGGAACATGGTTAGTACTGCCAATGCCTTCTTTATGCTGCCAGGTGTGGTTCGTGTGTTTGTACTGCCAGTAGTGGTCATATGGAATTAATACTGCTAGTTTGCTTCATGATATTTATGTTAATACTGCTAGCATTAATATGGACGATACTACTGCTGGGCATCATTGTTAATACTGCCAGCTTTGGGTTTTATGGAGCAGGCCATGAAGTGACTTGAAAAGGAATGTTTGATTGAGTCAATGGATGAATATTGTGGTATATGGTAGTTTGGGAAAACGAAGTTCGTAAATTCGTTTATACTGCCAAGGTATCTTTATGATGTTACTGATTTGTGTTTGTTAGTACTGCCATAAGGAGTAAGTTAATACTGCTACTTGATTGTTAGTACTGCTAGTATTGGGCTCAAAAAGTTTATACTGCCAGTTAAAGGTTAGTACTGCTCGTTGAAAGTTTGTACTGCTGGTTTATTGTTTGTACTGCTAGCTTTGATCGATATCGGATGACACACACGTTTGAATCTCGGACAGAACTGAATTTCTTTCAGTTTATTCTTAAACGATTTAAGGATATTATTTTGGGATTTATTTTAAATTTTCTTAAACGTTTAAAAGGCTTGTATTTTATTGGATTAATTGATTACGAAGATGGTTATTTATCACCTATTTGACGATGAAGTGGAGTTTCACAGATTCGTGTTCTTATCATATCTTAAAGTGGGTGTTACACTTTTAAGATAACTTGTTCGTGCTTAGAAACAATGTGACGAAGACTTGTCAAAATCTAGCAAAGGTGTGTGATCTAACTTATGGTGCTCAATGCTCACATTTGCTATCACTTTGGTTATGTGTCTCATAGAAGATGAGGATTTTGTCAAGAGGTTACGATCTACTTATACTTTGGTCTTGGTATGAGTTTGACATCACGTGGATATTACAAGATATAAGACATAAGTTTGGGTTGTTCTACTTCAACATCAAGTTGGTTATACTTAGTTTTCTTCATCAATAATCATTACATAGAGCCTACAGAATTGAAGATTCAAGAAATGATTAACATATGGGTTTCAGGGGAAGCTTATTGTTAAAATGTTTAACCATTTACATGCATCATTGAGGTGAAGGTTTTTACTACTGCTAGTCATTATTACTACTGCTAGTGTGAGTTTCTACTACTCAAGTTCATTTTTCTTATTGTGCTTAATGGTGGGTAATTTGAGAAGTTAGAAGGCTTAGATTAGAAGTGTGATATTGGTTTGTGGTTGTCGAAATCAAAGTTGCATACTTTAGTCCCCTATTTGATTATGACAAAAGGGGAAGTTATTACAAAGAAGATGTGCAACTTACAGATCCTTGGTGGAATGATCCTTATTCTTTCATATATATATTAGCTTCAGGGGAAGTTTGTGCTTATATGGTTTTGTCATTATCAACTAGGGGAAGATTGTTGGGAATTATATTTGAGTTGATAAGACAAAACATATGAAAGATGAAGGACTTAAAAGACAAAGGAGGAATTCTTCAAAAGATAGAAGATTACAGAAGATTTCCTAGAAGATAATTGTAAAAGTTAGGAAGATTTAGTTGTTTCCTAATACTTATCCTTTCTAAACCTAATATCTCTATTATATAAAGTGATATAGGTCGTATAGTTTTGTGTGTGTCAAGATGTAAATCACAAAAAAGTGTGTGTGTGTCTAGGCGTCAAGTCCTCTAAGTGGACGCCTAGGGTTTGTGTGTTTTAGCCTCAAGGATCTTTGATTCCTTGTTATAGTTTAGATAACACGTTCTAGAATTGATCATCTAGAATTGGGGCTTGTAGTAGTCGTGTATCATAGAAGATAATTATAACAACCTATAATTTTCATCAATGTAATTATCTATCTATTAAATTAGATGCACTGTAATATCCATCTATTACACATACCATCTTTTTACAGGGAAAATTTTTCTTTATCTCATTATGCAACGTAACTTGCATCTCTAAAGTAAACGAGCTCACGCAACCTACCTATGCCAATTCTATCTATGTTTAAATCATGTAAACATCCTAATATGTCAAGTCTATATCTTAATATCATTTTTACCAAGCACATTACCCATTTAACGTACCATTTACAACGTTATTTCAAAACGAACTTTAAACATTAAACGTTTATATCAAACCCTAATTATATGTAATGTACACATATAAAATGAATGTACAAGTATTCAAGCATGTGCACAAGTATCATAGCAAAATATTTGAATCATAATTCCCTCCAAAACCATGGTACAACACGTTTAAGCTCAATGTACAAATGAATATAACACAGATTCAAATAAGCTCATTTTACCACCATTTTTGTTCTAGTTTCTTACCATTAATTAAGCACTAAGTACAAGCTCCTAATGCACAACAATTAAACCCTAATTACCCTAATCTTAAACCTTAATCTACGTCCTAAAACCTAAAACCCTAAACTAGTTTTAAAACCCTAATTTCATTTTAAAACCTAAACCTTAAACCTAAACCCTAATCCTAACAATAAAACCTTAATCCTAAACCCTAATCTATCCTAAACCTTAACCCTAACTCGAATTTAAAACCAAAAACCCTAACCCGAACCTAAATTCAAACCCGACACCCCTTTATTTCATTTTTGACCCATTTTAAACCAAGCTAGCATCCAAGCACCACCATGACCTCACTACTACATCACCACCAAGCACCTTACCCACCTCCTTGCCTCCTTGCTTGCTACAATACTTGGTTACCAAGCAAACACCCCCTTCGTCACCTTTCTTGCAAACCGAACCCCCCACAACCCTTCCACCTTGCAAAGCTACACTCCTAGCTCTCCATACTCATCACCTAGCTGCCCTTAGTCATTCCCCTACAACCCTTGGCCACCACACCAAGAAAACTTGGCCACCAAGGGTGTTCGAGTACTATATATACGCATACATACACATACTTTTCAAACACACCTCAAATCTTCATCACAAACACAAATGGAGTTCTAAACCAGACCAAGGAGGATCAAGAGAAGCCCCAAGATCAGTTTGAAGCCAAGAAGAAAGAAGGAAGAAGCCATTGAAGTCATTTCTAGGCGTACGAACCCAAAAACACCATTTCGACCCCTTTCTAGCTCAAGTAAGCCTAAATCTTGTTCAATAAGCTCATAATCTATTTTAGAATATTCATAAGACTCCTAAGATCCTATATGAACTCTTGTTTGAGCCTTGAATCCTCAAACCCATGCGTTTTTTGTTAAAACCCTAAAAACGACCCGTTTTGATTTTCTAGCTAACGAATCCTTTTTCTAAACTTTTGTTACGTTAGAACATCTTATTTTAGCTTATTCTAATAAGCTATAACCTGCAAATATCATTTGGAACCCTAAAATAAGTTTGCATGGCTTTTTGGACTTGATTTGCAAATATTTTCATGCATAGGGGTATATATCGTAACTTTCTGAAATTTATAACTCAAGGGGCTGAAAATGTCATTTTCCAAAATTATAACTATAAGGACCTATCTTGACAAGTTTCAAAGTTAAAGGTTTAAATTATATATACTTTATATATAAAGGACTAAACTTGTAAAAGTTTATAAATCGAGGGTATATATTGCCATTTTTGCAAACTTAAAAATATAAAATATAATATTTTTATATAAATTATAAAAATATATATTAATATTATAAAACTCAATTTTATTAAAACCCGATACATTTATCGCTATTAATCAACGATCGACGCATTATAAAACAATTACGTTATATAATTATCGTAATTTATCATCGACTAGCTTTTGAAGAAACTTAAAATCTTATCGTATCACGTTACTAGGGAATTTCATTTAGGGGTTCCATTTGGGTATTTGTTTTGACGAGTTTGCTGGGTTTACGATTTAAAGTGCCCTGACTCCTCAAACGATACTACATGGCCTCTGGATTATGATAGCCCGAACAGTGATACAATATTTCCATAAATTAATAAATCAAAGTAATACGTTAAACTTTATGAAGTTTTGAAACATAAACCATCACACTAAGACTTGACATATTACCCCAGGTTGCGTGACGTAGCTGTTACTTTCACTTGATATACTTTTGCCATCAATCAGATTTCCCTTGTTAAGGTGAGTTCATAGCCTCGCATTTTAAATCTTCTAATGTTTTCATAAACTCGCGAGGGGGATAATTGTTATAAACCATGAATACGAGTGTTTTTCCAACTGTATTTTATCCTGATATATTATTGCCTAAGTCCTTACTTTTGTTATTAAGACCCCACTATCATGAACCGTTAATTACTTTTCGGAGTAAGGGCGAATGCTGTGAATAGATCTATTTGGGATCAAACTCCCCGTTGGTGTACCTATACTTTCTGGTAACCAAACGCACTTCATTTGAATCACTATGCGGGTGTTTGGCAAAGGTACCTGTTGGGGAAACTTCTTGTGAATATTGATTATCTCAAGGTCTCGGTGTCATGAGCTTAAGGCAATAATACTGTTTTCCACAATAATTGTACTCATTGCAATTATTACACTTATGGGTGTATAACAACATAACCACTATTATGATGACTTGTATTCAAACTTTTGGAACGGGTCAGGGGGGATCTAGAAAATAAATATAGTATATAAAGGACTTGAAACGATGCAATAATAAAATAACGGATCGTTAGAAATAAAACCTGAAAGTTATTCATCTTTGTTAAAAATTTGAATGTGTATACATGTTTGTGTGTTCCTTTATAGAGTAGACTAGGGAACAACGTAAATGGGATAAGAAGTGTAGTCATTTATGGCTTTTCTCCCATTATTTTACCAAGTGTTGTACCGTATATTTCTACATGTATTTAGTCTCTAACATGTCCATGGTCCTTTGTCCATATGATAATCATCATATACTTTATATTACTTTTAAAATATAACTAGGTGGTGATTAATCTAAGGCAACAAATTTGTTAAATAGAAAATAAATAATACGAGTATTGAAAACTGTTAATAGACCTTTAGGAATTCAAGCTAGGATGATGAACTAAAGATGTAAACCCAATCAAGCCTTCAAAATCAAAACCTAATCAAGAAAACCCTAATATGTTTTCTTGATAATCCTTGTTAATCCCCGAATCCAAGCTTCCAACACATTGAGTAGTCTTAGGTAACTTAGATTGAATTCTATGAATGCTTGGAATACCTTTGGTGGCAAATTAAAATGAAACCCTAATATACTATAGTTGATGTCCGTGGGTTTAGAGGTGGGGGGAATGGGATTTATGCCTTGATTTTTCTTGTAGAAGATTTGTGTATGAAAATAAACTAGTTATTACTTTGATTTAGTATACTAACCCATGGAATTAACCTTAAAACTAACTCTAGTTAATTTAGTGAGGGTTAAGGTACTAATTGTGTAAGTGCTACTCTCCTCACTAGGAGGAGGAGATGCATGGTGTGGAGGGAAAGGACAATTGACAAGCCACAATTACTTGAAACCATGGTCCAAGTACACTTTGTGTAAGGTTTACATGTTATAATGAAAGACTTAATAGAGATTTAAATGATTTATCTCATGTGTACATGTTAGGTCCGGTTTTAGAGAGTAATAGGAAAGCAAAATAATTAAATTTTGAGTATTGGGTATAAATGTGGGTATTGTTTTAGTGTAGATAGGTAAAAGGTGCTCCGGGTACGACCCGAATGTTATTTCTTGCGAAACGTAAGCGTTTAGTAACCAAACAAATTAAAATTATGAAAGTTTTAAATTATTTTCATATAATCATATAACACTGCTTGAATAAACTTAATTTGTTTGATGTCCCGTTTACATGATCGTTGATTTTTAGTTTACGCGATTTATACTATAAGTTTATAATTAAAAGCGAACGCGTAAAACTCTAAAAATAAATAATGGAATTTATTAAAGTTGAAAATAACCTGAAAATGAGAAATGTTACATTGGTGGTATAGTTCTATTCTTTCTTATATATTAGCTTCAGGGGAAGAAGATCATGCTTATTTTGGTTTTGTCATTATCAACTAGGGGAAGATTGTTGGGAATTTTATTTGAGTTGATAAGACAAAACATATGAAAGATGAAGGACTTAAATGGCAAAGGAGGAATTCTTTCAAAAGATGAAAGATTACAAAAGATTTCCTAGAAGATAATTATAAAAGTTAGGAAGATTTGTTTATTCCCTAATACTTATCCTTTGTAAACCTAATATCTCTAGTATATAAAGAGATACAGGTCGTATAGTTATGTGTGTGTCAAAGATGTAAACACCAGAAAAGTGTATGTGTGTGTATGTTCTAGGCATCAAGTTCTCTAAGGAGACGCCTAAGTTTGGTTGGTTTAGCCTCAAGGATATCTGATTCCTTGTTATAGTTTAGATAACACGTTCTACCATTGATCAAGGTAGAATTGAGGCTTGTAGTAGTCATGTATCATAGAAGATAATGATGAAACCTTGTTAGAGAAACATTGATTTGTTCTTATTCCGCTGCATTTTATTCTTATTGTTATTCATCCTAGATATAGATCTAAACAATTTGAGCTTAAACGATTTTTAGACTTAATACTCTCTCTAATCTCAATTGCCTCTACTAGATAAACCTACTCTCATTTACGATCATATCCCAGAACCTTTATTAACCTACTCTTCATCAAAATGGCGAATTTAGACTTTTGTGATAAATACAACATGGTTGCCTACTTACAGAAATCAAAAGGAAGTGAAGGGTTTCATCAGGTCATTGATTTTCTCACTACAAGTCATATTAAGTATGCCTTCACTAAAAATCCAACCATCTATGTCTCACTCATTCATCAGTTTTGGGAAACTGCTTCTGCAAGCACATCAGAGAATGGAGAGATGGAGATAACTGCTACCATTGATAGAAGAATCAAGACTGTTACTGAAGCATCAATAAGAAGGCATCTCAAGCTAGAAGATTCAGATGGTATTCCCACTTTACCTAATGCTAAATTTTTTGAGCAACTTGCTCTTATGGGGTATGCTTCTGATTCTGATAAATTGACCTTCCAAACGGGTCACTTTTCTCCTCAGTAGAGATTTTTAATACATACTATTCTTCATTGATTAAGTCCTAAGACGGCTGCTTGGGAGCAGTTTAGTAGCAACATAGCCACTGCCATCATATGCTTATCCACCAACAAAACTTTTAATTTTTCAAAAATGATATTTGATGGCATGATGAAAAACTTGACAGTAGGTCAAAATTCTTGATGTATCCTAGATTCATTCAAATCTTTTTGAACAAGCACAAAAGACACCTTCTCTCTCATAAAAAAACTTATGTTGCTCCTACCCTCACACAAAAACTATTTAGCAACATGAGAAGGGTTTCCAAGGGTTATACTGGGGTAAACATTCCACTATTTCCAACTATGCTCACTACACATGAGTCATCTCCTTCTAGAATAACATCTTCACCATCCATATCACCCCAAACACATCCCTTCACATCTCAATAACCACCTACACCACCATTCATGCAAACTATCCATGATGTAAAAGAACTTGCTACTATGCCTCATGATTCATCTCAACCAAGGGTTTAATCACTTGGCAGTGATGAGGGCAGTTTGACACTCAATGAATTGATGGTTCTTTATACCACATTATCTAAGAAGGTAGAGGATTTTCAAAATGACTTAAAGCAGACAGAATTGACATATGGTGCTGCTTACACTAAGCTAATTCTGAGGGTCAAGAAATTGAAGCACAAGGTAAAGGCAAGCAAATCTAGAAGAAGAAATAAGATAGTTGTCTCTGATGATGAGGAAGTTTCAGAGGATCCTTCCAAATAGGGGAGGATAATTACAGAGATTGATCAAAACCCTTCTATTTCATTAGTACAAGATGAAGGAACTTCATGGATTCAAGAGGATGCTGAGACTCAGGGGAGGACTAGTGCTGATACTAAGATACTGTTAGAACAAGAAGACCCTACTAAACTAGTATAAGATCCTGGTAGTGGTGAAAAGGGTGAAAAAGAAATTAGTACTGCTGAGGTACTAGTTAGTACTGCTAGTGAAATTCTTGAAGTTAGTACTGCCATTCCTGAAAGACAAGTTTATATCAGAAGGAGTGAAGAAAATAGAAAAGATAAAGGAAAAGCTATCATGAAAGATGTGAATCTGTTTAAAAGAAGACAAAGAAGCAACTAGAACAAGAAAGACTTGGGCATGAATAAGCTATTAGACTGCAAGAACAGATTAATGAAGAAGAAAGAAAAAGGATTGCTAGGGATGCAGAAATAGCTAAACAATTACAAGAAGAGATTGATATAGCAAGGCAAGAACAAGAGAAGTATGATCTAGCACAAGCCTTGGAATTACAAAAGGAGTTGGATAAAAGGGAAGAAGTTATGGCTAAAACTACTCAAGCTCATGATATTGATTGGAGTGATCTTGCTGTGCTCAGATATCATGCACAACAAAATAGATCTTTCTCTAAAGTTGAAGCAAGGAAGAACATGTTCATATATTTGAAGAATCAAGGAGGATATAAGCAGAGTCATTTAAGAGGAATGAGCTATGAAGATATAAGACCTATATTTGAAAGAGTATGAGATCAAAATCAAGCTTTTGTACCTAAGGATTCTAAAATTGAAAAGGAAGTGTTGAAGAGACCTGGATTTGATCTTCAACAAAAGAAAAGAAACCGCTAAAGAAGAAAATCACAAAAAATGATGAAAAGAAGTAAGCCATCTGGAGGCAGTAAAAGAAAACACTTGCCAGGAAAAGAGCAAGTAAAAAAGCAAAGTGAAGAAGGATGAAAAAGGCAAAGATGGAAGGATGAGTATAGGACAGGGGAGGGGGGGGGGGAGGGAGAGGACCGATGGAGAGACTGCGGTGGATGGGATAGGTGGTGTGGTGTAGCGAGGCGGTTGGTAGCGGCAGATAGAGGAGCACTCTGGAGAGGGTCTCTTTACGCGTATGGTAGATGGGTTAGATATCATGTTGTATTCTGGACTACAGTGCTGATCTTCATATGATCGCTCTCTAGTACATGATTCCACGATAGTTTTTATTGGCAGGGAGTGACATTGTGTAAACAGTGACAACTTCTACGCCGTGGGACTTGATGTTCTGTTCAGGAAATTTGTACTTGATCAGATTTATCAAATCATCAGGGAATGAAGTTCCAAGAATTACAAGATTTTTAGTGAGATGATTGATGATTTGACAGACGGATGTGATGGATCTACACAGACTGGTAAAAGAAGTATGTAACAACAAGTCTGGAAGGAAATACTGATGTTGTGGGAGATCTGAAGACCTTATTTGAGCCAGATGAAGAAAATGAAGTCTGGAGAAATCAACATGGATACAATTTGATAAGCTGGAGACTAATTGATTCATGTGGAATTCATATTTTGTTAATGGACAATGGAATTGCCATTCACATGATGGTAGAAAAAAAGTATCCACTTATTCAAGAAATGCTTTCAAAGATGTTAAATAGAAAACTAGAGATTTATCATGAAAGTAAAATGGCATTTGAACTTCTCAGATTTATAAGATCACAACTTCAGAAGTAGAAGAATGTTTGGAAGAATCCTCTCTGACAGGTTAATTCAAGAAACTTGATGATTTAGAGGTAAATCATAAGTTTAGGGGAGGATTGTTAGAAATTAAGGTTTTCTATAAAGTTTATACTGCTAGCTCAACTTAGTACTGCCAAGCTTAAAGAGTTTGTACTGCACAAATTATAGTGGTCAAGATTGTTTAGATATAATCTAGGATGAACAATAACAAAGAGCAATAGAATGCACAACGGAATAAACATTAAGAACATTCTTTATTATTGCTTAACAAGGTTTCATCATCATCTTTATACAATGACTACTACAAGCCCCAATTCTACCTTGATCAATGGTAGAACGTGTTATCTAAACTATAACAAGGAATCAAAGATCCTTGAGGCTAAAACAAACTAAACCCTAGGCGTCCACTTAGAGGACTTGACGCCTAGACACACACACACTTTTCTGTGTTTTACATCTTGACACACAGAAAACTATACGACCTATATCTCTTTATATACTAGAGATATTAGGTTTACAAAGGATAAGTATTAGGAAACAACTAAATCTTCCTAACATTTATAATTATCTTCTAGGAAATCTTCTGTAATCTTCCATCTTTTAAAGAATTCCTCCTTTGTCTTTTAAGTCCTTCATCTTTCATATGTTTTGTCTTATCAACTCAAATATAATTCCCAACAATCTTCCCCTAGTTGATAATGACAAAACCATCTAAGCACAAACTTCCCCTTGAAAGCTATTATATATGAAAAAAAGGATCATTCACCAAGGATCTGAAAGTTGCACATCATTCTTTGTAAATCTTCGTTCCCTTTTTGTCATTAATCAAATAGGGGCATATAAATGAAAGCAACTTGATTGCAACCACTCAAACCATTTATCACACTTCAATCCAAGCCTTCTAACTCTACAAATTACCTACCAATTAAGCACAATAAGAAAAATGAACTTGAGGAAGTAAGAAACTCACACTATCAGTAGTAATAATTTCTAAGCAGTAGTAAAAACCTTCACCTCAAATGTAAAATGTAAATAGTTAAACTTTTTAAAAATAAGCTTCCCCTGAAACCCATATGTTAACCATTTATTTGAATATCAATTCTGTAGGGTCTTTGAATGATCACTGCTGAAGTAAAACTAAGTATAACAAACTTGATGTAGAAGTAGAATAACCCAAACTTGTGTCTTATATCTTGTACTATCCATGTGACTTTGAACTTATAAATAAATTTGTAAAATATAAGTAGATCTCAACCTCTTGACAAAATCCTCATCTTCTATGAGATACTGAGCACAACAACGTAACTCCTTACAAGTGATAGCAAATGTGAGCATTGAGCACCATAAGAAAAATCACACACATTTGCTAGATTCTGACAAGTCTTCGTCACACCGTTTCTAAGCACGAACAAGTTATCTTTAAAGTGTAACACCCACTTTAAGATATGATAAGAACACGCATCCGTGAAACTGCACTTCAATATCAAATAGGTGATAAACAATCATCTTTGTAATCAATTTAAACCAATAAAATACGAGCCATTAAACATTTAAGAACATTTAAAATAAATCAATCCATTAGCCTCCCCTTAAACGAAGCATCTTGTTCAATTCGAGATCCAAATTATATTTTCTTTCCAATCTCTAATGAAAACCACAAAGATAAATATATACCTTGAACATACTGTTCTGTCCGATTTCTTCATATCCAGCTGAGAACAAAAATCCATGTGTTAACCGATGTCAGACAATACTGGCAACTTTAACAATTTCTCAGACGATACTAGCAGTTGTAATTACCTTAAAAAGCATTAAATATCCTTTGAACAACATTAAAACAACACCAATACAAACGGACAGCACTAACATTTCTTTGCTCGAACAGTAGTAATATACTTAAGCCCAATAATAGTTGTGATATCACGTCAAGCAATACAAACTTTCTTGGGCAACATTAATATTAAACAATGACAATATTAACCTTCTTGAAGCCCATATATGAATAAGGAGCACCCAACATGAATTAGGGTTTCTCTTTTCATATCCACGTTCATCACTATAAACATGATAACGACATGAACACATACTCACATTTAACTTCCAAACCATAAGACGTCATCAACAAATAAGAAGAACCATGAACGTGACCATGTAACAAACTTCCTGCTCTTCATACTCCATCTCCATAACGAACATCACCTTATATATAGGGTTTTGTGAAACCCTAACAGTCGCATCCAAAACATCATTCACGTCCAAATCAAATATGTATACGCCATTAATCCAAGGATACCCTGATAACAATAAGCATTCATAGGAACAACAGGTACATGAACCTTAGAAACCCATACCTTCGTACAATCGTTTAGCAAACCCTAAACGATTAGGGTTTACCCATCTACTGTCATCCTCATGGATCCAAAAGATTAACCATGAATCCAATACACTCCAGCAATGATCTAAAAAGATATAAATCAGAATTAAAAACCCTAATGATTACGGTTTACCCGTCACGCTTTCAACAACGTGGATCCATAGTATAAACAATACATCATTGATAAACCGATGTTAATAGTGATAACAGAAGCACATGAATCTCCAAAACATAGAGACCATGCATCAAAACCCCAAATCAAAATCCTTTTAAAAATAGTAACAATGCTTAAAGATCATATTGCATACCCAAAGCAGGTAGAGATGACGATTATAAACACTGTTATGTCAACTTAACTTCAAAACCCTTGAAAACTTTTACCACAAAACAATTTCTTGAGAATTAGAGTTTTAGCGTTTCTTCAAAGACCTTGTAGATCCTAGATATCACGAGCCCACTGGCTCTGATACCAATTGTGGAAACTAAATGAATCGTTGTAAGCTCAGATTGTTTAGATCTAATCTAGGATGAACAATAACAAAGAACAATAGAATGCACAGCGGAATAAACATTAAGAACAATGATATTCAACAAGGTGTTTCTCCATTAATAACTAAACGTTCCTAACAGCCCCAATTCTAGATGATCAATTTTAGAACGTGTTATCTAAACTATAACAAGGAATCAAAGATCATTGAGGCTAAAAAACAAACAACCTAGGCGTCTACATTAAAGAACTCACGCCTAGAATACACAGACACTTTTCTTGGTGTTTATTAAACTATGTGTCTATGATCTCTTTATATAGAGAGATCATGACTTACAAAGGAAGTTAACATAAAGATATAAACAAGTAAATCTTTTAAACATTAAGAAATATCTTCTGTTATCTTTATCTTCTTAAGGAGATCTTCATCTTTTGAATAGATCTTCATTTATCTTAAGGCGCGTCATGGAGGGTAATTTGAGGAAATAAAGGCTTGGATTAGAAGTGTGATATTGGTTTGTAGTGGTCAAGATCAAAGTTGCTTATATTCATATGTCCCCTATTAGATTATGACAAAAAGGGGAAGAAGATGTTAACAGGTATAATTGGCAACTTGTAGATCCTTGGTGTGGCATGGTACAAAGGAAATCTACTTAAGGGGAAGTTTTATTTCATTCAAGGAGATGATTACATCTCAATTTCAGGGGAAGCTTTGATTAAAGGCTTTATGATGAAGTTCGTACTATTGACTCTTTGATTTGTTTTGTCATCATCAAACTAGAGGGAAGATTATTTGGGTTTCTAGTTTGATGAGACAAATAAATAACAAGAATGAAACAATAAGGACTAAATCTTGCAGATTGGTATTCTTCAAGCTGGTGCGAGGAATTATGGAAGATTTTGGTCAAAGATATCAAAAGATAAAGATCTCCTTAAGAAGATAAAGATAACAGAAGATATTTCTTAATGTTTAAAAGATTTACTTGTTTATATCTTTATGTTAACTTCCTTTGTAAGTCATGATATCTCTATATAAAGAGATTATAGACACATAGTTTAATAAACACCAAGAAAAGTGTATGTGTGTTCTAGGAGTGAGTTCTCTAATGTAGACGCCTAGGTTGTTTGTGTTTTAGCCTCAAGGATCTTTGGTTCCTTGTTATAGTTTTGATAACATGTTCTAGAAATGTTCATCTAGAATTGGGGCTGTTAGGGAACGTTTTAGTTGATTAATGGAGAAAAACCTTGTGAATTTCATTGTTCTAATGTTTATTCCGATCGTGCATTCTATGGTCTTTTTTATTGTTCATCATAGATTAGATCTAAAAATCTGAGCTTACAACGTTCATTTAGTTTCCACCAATGGTGCTGATGAAGACAAAAAGGGGTGTAAGAGTCACAACGTGCTGTAGATTATGCATGGAGAAAAATAACAAGTAATGTCACATCTTGCATGTGATTGTAAGTTGAAATTCAAAATTAACGTAAATAGGATGCTTCTATGGATTAATTTAGTGTGTGTGCTTGCGTTTAGAGTAGGGGGACATACAAATTTTTTGACTTACAATCACGAGACGTACGATAACTAGGGTTTACATGTAAAAGTGGTAAGTTTCCAAGGTTCCGTTTGACGTAAAAAGCTAAAAACGCGAAACGCACCCGAATAACATAAAAATTGAAACGTAAGCGTATGTAAACTACGTAACACTAATAAAATGATAAAATCATGCATATAATAGGTAGACTACTCTCTGTCCGAAGCCGGAACGCATCTGATGATGTTTTTCAGTTTTACGCGGGACAACTTCCCGGAAAATTGCCAGATTTAAACGTAACGAATAAAATTTAAAGTAATGATCAGAAAAGTTTAAAATAATGACTTGAGATTTACGAGGTGTCACATACACCACCAATCTTTTTGGATTTAAATGATAAAGCATCAAAACTCACCTACAATGGTATTAGTATGACCTCTTAATATCTTTTAGTTTATTATTTAGTTAATATATTTCATTAAATAATATAAATATATTTCAAGTTGAATTTTTGAGTACATGGTTAGAGAAGAATAATTTTTGGATAACATGTAACCAAAAGTGTTCTTTCATCATTCAAATTTGTTAATTTATAAAAGACGTGATTAAAGAAGGTTTAAAAGTAGATACAAAACTACTTAGAGGGTTTAGGATTGCTTATTTTTTATATTTTTCTGTTTATTTCTTTTGAACTCAAAAACAATTAAAATTATCTGCTTTTCCGCTTTAAGAAAAAAGCAGAAAAATATTTTTTCATAAGCAGGTTATATCTGCTTATTTTGTGTCACTTGTCTTTTATATTAAATTAAAATAATTTTTAACTCTTATACTTAATCTAAAATAATGTATAAATGAACATGATTAGAAATTTATATCAGAATTATTGTTTTTACAAATATATTGCATTTTTTATAAATAAGTAAATTCAAATAATGATTCCAAAAGTACTTTTCTATATAAACTTATTTTTAAGCAGAAGCACATATCGAAAAATAAGCAATACCAAACACCCATTTAATTTTTAATGTATAGATTTTGCTGAAATAGAAGTAATTTTTTCATAAACATGCTTAAATTATAACTTATGGGGTGTTTGGTACGTGGGAATAAGTACGAGGAAACGGATTTTATTTCTAATAAA
>BQNB010132976.1:0-18539 GCA_026074375.1 Tanacetum coccineum
TAATTTACAGTAAGTAAATAGTGTTATAGTTTGTATCAAGACATGAGTTAATAATAAAAGATTGGATATGTTTGCATCAATGGGTTCTTTCATGTATTATCATGCAATTTTTTTGTATCATTGCATCATAAGGTCATTTTTTTCCTATATTGGTGGTGCTATTGTCATTAGTGTGCAAGTGTTTCAATATCTTGAAATGACATCATTCGGGTATAATGATGTATTAGTGAGATATTAGCGTTAATGTATCAATTAATTAGTTGTTTTAAGTAAGCTATTTATTTCTAGCTTATAGCTTGAATACAAATTTGTCAGCTAAGTGCACAAGTTGTCATTCATATGAAAAGTGTTGCTCCTGAGGGTTGTGTTTCGGGTTGATGTTTATATGTTTCATGTTCCCAGCTATATGAATTTTGTAATTTTATACGAAACTTTGTATCACCCTTTTGCACAATACAAATGTTTTCGTTTTATTTTATAACGAATTATGTATCAATCTTTTGTAATGATGTATATCAATATATGTTTACTTATCACATAAATAAGTGTTATAAATTCATGAATTTTGATTATATATGTATGTTCGTGTACCAAATGTGTAACTTGTATCACTAAAAGTTCATATACAAAGTAGCCTAGATTTTCACTAAACTAGTTACTAGTTACTACTAATTTTTCACTCGCCGTTCAAAAAAACAAAAAACTACTGATTTTCAATTAAAAAGATGTTTGTGTGAAAGTATTCGTAATGTACCAGTATTATCATTATTCTTATAAAGTGTAATGCTCGTAAAAAGTAAAAACAAAAAAGGGTAGTCAATGAGTTAATTAATAAGGATGCCAAGCCTGAGAGAAAAAATTGATTGTAGAAATTGACTGTGTATATGTTTTATTATTAATTTGGTATACAATGCCATTAGTTTTTTTAATTTATTATAATTAAACCACTCATTTAATTAAATTTGATCTTCATCAATCAAGCTTTGATTCAATGGCTCACAAGTGTTTATATTATAATCTACTTTAATGTGTTCATCATAATAACGCTCCCATATTATATATATATATATATATATATATATATATATATATATATATATATATATATAAATTATCACAAATCCACTAATTTAATTGCAACACAAAGCTATCTTGCACAGCCACACAAAGTTCAATTATAGACACCAATATTTGTCATAGTCCCAATCACCAATCCTTAGCATTCATTTTTTCTATCAAAAAATAAAAAAACACACTTTCCACCTCTTTTTTAAAAATTAAATATCTCACACACTGTTAATCGTTACGCAAAACAAAACATATCATCGCGACGAGAATTAAATTATCTTTCTATAGAGGGGCGACACTATGTACTTTCGACGAACTTTTTTTTATTATTTTATGAAATCATATATGATTTATGAAATCATATATGATTTTATGAAATCATATATGATTCGTTATACGAATCATATATGATACGTCCACACGAATCTTTATGATTTTCGCAATTTCGTGACTGAACAAAAATTGAAAAAAGATTGTTAGAATCACAAAACATATATGATTTCATGAAATCATATATGGATTTTCATGAAATTCATATATGATTCGTTATACGATTCATATTGATTCGTTATACGAATCTATATATGATTTTCGCACATTCGTGAATGATAAAAAAAATCGAAAAAAGTTCATCGAAGTTATCGTGTCTACCGCTCTACTGAAAGATAAAAATAATAATCGTCGGCCGATGGTTGTATTTTGTCGCTTAACGATTTAACGTTTGGAAGATATTTTATTTTTAAAAAAAGATGTAAAAATTGAGTTTTTTTGTTTTGATGAAAAAATGAAGGGCTATGATTGGTTCATTGGATCTATGACAAATAATTGGTCTATGTTGATATTAACTCATCTTGCACATTTTAGGTCCTTCAATTTATGTCCATATTTTTAAGTCCAATATGTCCAAATAAAAATATCCACATGATTTATTTATATTGCAACCTAATTTATTATAATTAAACTAACACTTGTATTATATAATAAAATGTGTTTCTCCTTTTTAAGACATATTTAACTTATTTTCGGCATGTGTAAGTATTCATTTGAGTATAATCTTGTTTTTATTTTATAAACTTTATAAATGATTTACTACTGGTGATGTAACAAAATAAAATATTAAAATTATAAATATGAATGTATATAACTGAAGTAATTTAAATGTGATTGTGATACAAACCACATGTGATATTTTCAGACGTGACTGAAAAAAATAAAAAAAAAGTTCGTTGAAAGAAATCACATGTGATTGTGATGCAAATCACATGTGAATTTTCAGACGTGACTGAAAAAAAAATCAAAAAAAAAGTTCGTCGAAAGTATATAGAAGTGCCCCTCTATAGAAAGATGATTTAATTCTCGTCGCGATGGTATGTTTCGTTTTGCGTAACGATTAACGGTTTATGAGATATTTAATTTTTTAAAAATATGATGAAAGTGAGTTTTTTAATTAAATTAAAATAAGAATTGTTTTAAACCATTAGATGGAAATAAAATGAAAGGTTGAGATGGAATGGATTGTTCTTTAATTAAATAATGTTCTACATGGAACTTTTCTCTTATATTATAATCTACTTTAATGTGTTCATCATAATAACGCTCCCATATATATATATATATATATATATATATATATATATAGATTTGTTTTTATAACCTTTAACGTAATTAAATTATCACAAATCCACTAATTTAATTAACACAACATATCTTGCACACTTTAGGTCCTCCAATTTATGTCCATATTTTTAAGTCCAATATGTCCCAATAAAATGTCCACATCAATTATTTATTGCAACCATAATTTATATAATTAAACTAACACTTGTAATATATAATAAAATGTGTTCTTGCTTTCTAATACATATTTAACATATTTTCATCATGTGTAAGTATTCATTCGATTATGAATATGCTTGTTTTTATTTTATAAACTTTATAAAATGTTTACTACTGGTGATGTAACAAAATAATAAATATGAATGTATATAACTGAAGTAATTAAATAAAAGTGTAGGGATTTTCTTAGACCTTATGTGAGTGAATGAAGATACAAACATAAATCTAAATCCTAGTTCTTCAACCCGAAATCCTTTTTTATAAACCCAAATACTCCTTTGAAAACCCTAGCCTTGATTCTTGAAAACCCTTAATACACCTTATATAATAACCCTAATAATGCTTGCATACTTGTGTTCTTGGTAAAATGAAAACTACAAATCTTCTTGTTAATAATTTTTGTGACGTGGGTTTGATAAGAGAAACAAGAGAGAAAAGGGTTTGATTATTTGCTAGTTGATATGTGTGTGTATAAGTCTTACTATGAGCTTCTTTTTATACTAGAAGTATTAAGCTAAACCATAGACTTAGAGGTGGTTTAAGGACAATAGGTACAAGTGCTCTCCTCCTCCCTAGGAGGAGGACAAGATGAGCTTGGTTATTTGCCATTTTAGAAGACTTGTGTAAGGAAAATGATACTTAAGCACATGGTAATTTCCAAAGAGGTAGTTTGTATTATTTTTGGTGTTGGTTTTTAAAGTGTAACTGGCCACCTATATATATATTGGTATAGAATGATATAATTTTTGGTATTGGGTATAATTGTGGGTATTTGATTGAGTGTAGATAGGTAGAAGGGTTTACATTTATGCAAAAAGGTTCCAAAGTGCGGAACGTAACCGTTTTACGTAACGTATAAAAATAAAATGTGAAAAGTAATAATATATCTTCTTAAAAATAATATAACATTTGTTTGACGTAAACTTTTATTTGTTTGATGTCTGTTTATGTTGAATGTTGATTTTTAGTTTACGCGATTTAACTAAACGTTGAAAATTAAAAGTAAACGCGTGAAATTTTAAAATAAATAGTTGAATATTTATTGACGTAAAAGATGTGAAAATGTGAATTGTTACATAAACCACCCCGTCAAACCTTAGCCGCCACCCTTCGACCCTTAAAAATAGCCCTAC
Source organism: Tanacetum coccineum (assembly GCA_026074375.1). NCBI lineage: Eukaryota > Viridiplantae > Streptophyta > Magnoliopsida > Asterales > Asteraceae > Tanacetum > Tanacetum coccineum. Next base: position 4,038 of record BQNB010132976.1, read on the forward strand.
ATTCATTTGTTTTTTTTTTGTTGGTGATTTGTGCTAGGTCACAGATCCATACGATTATTAGGATACTTTGGTTTATCCTGGTCAGGGATATTTTGGTTTATCTCGTATAAAAAATGATACTTTGGCTTATCCGAAAAAAATGGATACTTTGGGTTATCCCGTATAAAAAAACACTTTGGTTTATTCAGATTTATCACTTCGTGACTTTTAAGTTTGAAGAATCGGACTTTAAAGTTTGAAGATTCGTGACTTTCAAGTTTGAAGATTTGTTTGAAGATCACTCTTCGCTTATTGTCGGTTATCTTCATCAAATAACTAGTTATTGCTTTAATGTTTTATTTTGTTTTCTGCTCCAGTCCGAGATTTCACTATTTCGTCGCTCGAACTACGGGAGAGTATTAGAGGATAGGTTAGTAGGCCCAAACCCAGTTGTGGGCTTTGGTTCCGTTAGGGTTTCTAGTAGACTCATGTATTTACATTATAAATACCATATCAATAATACAATATCTCCTACGGGGTTTACATTGTCTAACATGAATATGTGAAATCACATGTGATTTATGAAATCACACGTGTATTTTAAAACAACAAATCACAAGTGATTTTACAAATCACGTGTAATTTTTTTGGCAGAAATTTCAACACTAAAAAATCATCGAAAGTATATGAAAATGGTCGTTTACTAAGAGATAAAAATATTATCGTCGTTACTTTAAAAATCACATGTGATTTTGTGAAATCGCATGTGATTTTGTAAAATCACATGTGATTTACGAAATTACAGGTGATTTTTTAAATGTCGCGTCTGATACATTTATTTTCTTTGAACCTGGGGCGGTAGAGTTACTCAACAGAGTCCAACGAGTTATGAACAGTAGTGTTATGACACCTAGATCGAAAATGTGGTTTTCAAAAGAATTAGCTTTTCAAAATGTAAAATCACACGTGATTTTACAAATTCTTGGCGAAAATTTCAAAACTAAAAAATGGTCAAAAATATATCAAAGAGCCCGTCTACTAAAAAATAAAATTATTCTCGTCGCGATGATGTACTCTTCGTAGTTTGACGATTTATCGTTTACAAAATATGTTGTTTTAAAAAAGTGTAATATGGGGATTTTTTGTTTGATGAAAAAGAAGTTGCTAAAATTCACCATTTTAGTCTTTAAAATGATAGTGTAGCTAGATTTTGGGCATTTAGTCTTTATAATGGATGTGTAGCTAGATTTTTGGGCCTACTGATTATGTATCAGTAGTTTTCGCTCCAAAAAAAAACTACATTCAAAATTTGTTTTGTAAAGTTTCGTAGAGGCCCAAAGAGATTCAAAAGTTGATCTAGGATTTAAATTTTGGTGTCAAGAGATAGCTTTATACACCATAAGAACTAACTGTTATTATTATGAGGTGTTCTACAACCACAAAATGTTTACAAAACATTTTCTCACAAAATGATTTGTCATGCATCCATTGGAAGTTATGAATGTAAAAAGTAAATAGAGAAGTGATAAAGATTCATTTGATTGGTAACAAGTCATTTTGTGAAATTTTGTTTGTAAAATTTTTGTGGATGTAGTATTTTCCATCAAATTAAGTGGTTTTATATGAAATTTTTAATCAGTCTCTTATTGGAGAAATGAAAGCTTTAATGCTTTAGTCTTATTATCTAAAAGCTGCAACTGAATTGTCAATTCCAGAAGAATTCGTTATTTAAGAGAAAACACCATCCACTTCTGAAGGAACATTATGAAAAGATTTGAACACTTTGGTCCCACTATCAGATACCTTGGGATCTATATCATTACCACAAGTTTAGCTCTAAGGCTGCCAGAGGATAGAAACTCATGGAGTGAGTTACAAACGCACTCGTGAGCTACCAAAACGCCCCATTAAACTCATGCATAACTTTGTAAATTTGGAGGTGCGTATGGTGAGCCATTCACTATTGGTGAGTGGTAATGTTTATTGTTTTTTATTTGGTGTGTGCGCGTGTGTTAGGTATATTATGTATAAAGTGAGTATTTTAATAAAATTAGTGACCACTACAGTTGAATGGTGAGTGTGAGTGAGTTAAAGTGAGAAGGGAGAGAAAGTTGATGTGATGCTGAGGTGAACGGTGAGTTTGGATTTACCACTTCATACAGCCTAAAGGGATGGTTTTGATTGTGCTGCTCCCTTTTGTTCTTGTATATATAAACGAGAAATGGCTAAGGAGTGATGCACAACACTATATGCAGATGACAAAGACATGTTGTGTTGATAGAAATAATGCCTAAAAATGTTATTAATATTTTTCGACCTCTTTACGTTTTGATAATCACAAAATGTAAAAACGCTTAATGTAAAATTAAAACTATACAAGTAATTAGTAGTAAATTTTCATTTCGAAAATTTAATCACTTAAAGATATGAATAAATAAATGCTTAATGCATTTTATGATTAAAGAAATTTTTATTCAACCTCACATTTTTTTATAAAATGTTACAAACATTTTTATAACTTTTACACAACATTTTTTACATTTAAAAGAAATGTTTTATTCAAAAGAAATATTTTGAATTTAAATTTTTTTACCTAAAAACGGCTAGAAACATTTCAGAAAACACCTCCTCTGAAAAAGACAAAAAAGAAGCGTCCAGGCCTGGGCGGCCCCTTAAATATAAGGGAGGCCCCCTTAGTGATAAGGGGCCGACCTAGGAGCTAAGGGGGGCGGCCAGTCTAAAACGCTCCCAGTTGTGCCTATAAATAGCATACTGTTCCCCACTGATTTTTTTACCTTTTGCACTCATTTTTTTCTGTCTAAAATCAGTTCATACATTACCTACAATCCTTTGATCATTTAATCATAAGCATTTATTTTTAAGTGATCCAAGCTTAATTCTTCAAGTGCAAGAGAAGAATACTTCTTATCATCAAGTCAAGAAGTATTGTAGTTTAGTTTGTGTTGTTGTGATGATTGTATCATATCTTGTAAATTATATGTGTATATTGTGAATGTGTGTATTGTAGTTGTGTAGATTGTGGTTATCATAGAAAGTATAGTTAGATAGTGGTGATCATAGTAGGTAGTGTTAGATTGGTGTGATCGTGGTAGTGTCTTTGTGAAGTGAAGTAGTGCGGTTAGTATTTTAGTCCTCATATACAAAATATGTGGTAGATTGGTTCTAGCTAGGATTAGAACTCGACATTTCGCTTAGTGTCATAAATTGGTGTAAGCTAAGTTGTGTACGGTTTTCTCCGCCTAAAGGGAGTTTGTTGACATAGTGAAGAGAACTCTCGAGTTTGGTGCTCAGGGAGTGGAGTAGGGCGAAGAGGTGCTTCGTTATCGAACCACTATATATCCTTGTGTTGTGGTTTGATCTTTCTAACTCTTATCTCTTGTCTTGCATATTTATTTATCATTTATTTACTAACTTGCATTGTTCATATTGTATACATATTGAGATCACATAAACTCGAATCTAAGTTTTTATAAACAAAAGATACGTTAAAATAAAAAGCGTTAAACTATTCAACCCCCTTATAGTTTTCCACAATTGGTATCAAAAGTCACGTCAAACAAGATTTTTAAAATAAATTGTATTTTAAAACTTGAATCGATCTATAGAATCGGAAAAATATTTAGAAGGGAAATCTAAGCAAAAACCACCACTATTTGAAAGTGATGAAATTATTTATATGAAAAATAGATTCGAAACTTATGTGAAATCAAAAGATCTAGATCTTTGGCATATTATTACCTATGGTGTTTTTCTCCCGTTCAAAATAATCTTGAAACTAAAAAGGGTGAAATTGTACCATTTGATAAACAAAGCGACGATCTTAAAAAGAGACTTGCTAAAAATAATGAAGCTAAAATGGTAATTTATAATGATTTACCACGTAAAGAATATGAAAGAATTTTTATGTGTAAAACCACAAAAGAAATTTGTGGTAATCACCCACCAAGGTAATAATCAAGTCAAAGATAATAAAATAGATCTTCTTATTCAACAATATGAACAATTTACGATTCTGAAAGAGGAATCGATACATAATGGATTTTAACACTATTATTACTAGTCTAAAAGAACTTGATGAAGGTTTTTCTAGCAAGAACTATGTTAGGAAATTTCTTAAGGCACTTCATCCTAAATGGCGCGCAAAAGTTACGGCTATTGAAGAGTCGAATGACTTAACATCACTATCGCTTGATGAACTTATTGGAAACTTGAAAGTTTATGAAGTGATAATAAAGAAAGATTCTGAAATGGTTAAAGGCAAAAGAGAACAAAATAGATCTCTTGCCTTAAAGGCTAAAAAAGAATATAGTGATGAAGATAGTTCGACCTCCGATAGTGAAGACGAAGAATACGCCATGGTCGTGAGAGACTTCAAGAATTTTTTTAAAAGACGAGGAAGATTTGTAAGAAAATCACAAGATGAAAAAAAGTCATCCCAAAGAAATAAAGATGACAAGAACGACAAAAGCAAAAGAAAATGCTTTAAATGTGAGATCCAAATCATCTCATTGAGAATGCCCAAAACTATCAAGAAACTATAATTAAAGAGCCTTTGTTGGAGGATCATGGAGTGATAGCGATGAAGATGAAGAAGAAAAGACTAAGGACGAAAAATGTTTTATGGCTAAAGCATCCAATGAGGTATTTTTCGAAACCGAATTCTTTAGTGATGACCTAACATCGTTAGATGAAAAAGACTTAGATAGTAAATATAATCGATTATGAAAAGTAGGTCTAAAAGTCATGGCTAAAAATAAATCACTAAAACTAATTAAAAATCGGTTAGAAAATGAAGTACTTGAACTAAAAAATAAACTATCTAAATTAGAAAAAGGTAAAGAAGCTAATAAAGAATGTAAAATATGTCAAGACCTTAAGTTTGAAAATGAAGAGCTTAAGGACAAAATTTCTAAGCTAAATAAATTTAATAATAGTAGCCACTCACTTAAGACAATATTAAGCCTTCAAAAACCATCCAGAGATAAATCCGGTCTAGAATTTAATTTTACCGAAGGATCAACAAGTAAGACTGAACAAGTGAATTTTGTAAAGTCACAACAAATTGAACCTAAAGAAAAATTAGTAGAATCAAATTAATGCCCAAGACCAAAATTTATGCTTATAAACAATACTAAAATTCCCATTGCAAGCGACGATGAAGTAAAACGTTTTTATAAACCTTCCTTAAAACCCGGAGTCGGATTTACTAAACCCAAAATGAGATCTAAAACTCCTCCTCCAAAAAGAACTAATAATTCTCACCCTTGGTCTAAAACATCACAACCTAGAAGAGATCAAGGTAGACAAAATTACCCTAACACCAATCATTCAATGTGGAATTATTCAGAACAACCAAGCTTTACTCCATGGGGAATGTGTCCACCCTATATGTATCCGAATTAAATACAACCTATGCAAAATATGTTCTGGACTAACAATTTTGGACCCATGAGACATTGAGGACCAAGTAGTTGAGTCGTTACAACATTTAGGTTGAGTTATTTATGAACATTCTTTGGAATCTGACGAGTGGATTGAAGATCATATATTCTTAAATTCTATGACGGGATTACCAAAAGATTTCACCTTCAAAGCTTTCTCACTTGAAGATGTTGAAGAAAACACGTTGTAGGCAAAGGTATGTCTTCTTTTCCATTCATTTAGAATGTAGATTACGTAAATAATTATGTATCAACATGCTACAAGTAGTATTTGCTAAACAAAAGGGTTATAGTTAATAGAATATAAATTAAGCTTGAGAAAATAATGTAGCCTTTAGAAATGCCATTTGTTGGTTACCTAGAATTAAGTGAAAAGCAAGATTTTGTTCATGATGAACTTTTCCCTCACGTAGTTGAATTAGGATTCTCTACGTACCACTGTAAAATGGAAATATTCTATGTCCACATGTAGTGAACTCACGTAGATGAAGAAAAGTGAGTTAGTGGGTAATAATTAACATTGAAGTAGGATTAGTTTTACACCATACTCAAGCGCCGGAAAGGCATGACATCAAAACACTATGGATGAAATAAACTCCCTTCGACCACGACATCCGCCTCGACTACATGTCTACAATGAACTACGTCTATCGGAACCGTCTTGACTCCATTCTACTATTTTATCGTCACGTATTAATCATCTATCTCGCCTCACCAATACTCTAAATCGTGACAATTAATTATTTCATCCGAAGTAATTAATCTATTCACTTAACAAGAAGTTTATTAAAAATGTCACTAAATCTTCGTTAAATCTTCTCTTAGCTTGACAACTTGATTATCTCATCCGAAATAATCAAAGCATTTTTAATTAGCAAAAGGTTAATTAAAATGTCAATCAAATTTCATCAAACATCTCTAGACCTCTTCTCAGTCTAAAAAAATTTCTTGCCAACTTAATTATTTCATCAGAAATTATTTAAGTCCATTTAATTAAACGAAAAGTTAATTATATGTGTCAAGTATTTTCTTTTTATCTTCGACGTCACTTTTTGAGAACTAGGTTATCTAAAATAATATTATTAGTAGCTCTCGACGTATTTTGATAATTGTATATTGATAAAACTAGTCAAAATCAAAAAACCAAGAAAAACTTGGTCGTCATATAGGCGGCCCCCTTAGCTCTAAGGGGATCGGCCGTGTTAAAAGGGGCGACCCTTTATCACTAAGGGGGTCGGCCACTTAATTTCGCCAAACACCCATTTCTTCTGAAAAATCTATTACCAAACACTCCATTTTACTTTTCCTCTTCCCTTGTTCCTGCCTGTGACGAACAAACACACACCAAAACTTCAAAATCCAACCTCCAAACTTAAAATCAATCCAATTTCGCAAGATCTAAACACCAACAACGTGATTAACAAAATCTATTGTAAGATTTTCCATACTATTTTCTTTCGATTTCATCCAATTTTGTTCTTAATCAAAATTGGGTGTTTTCATAATTTTTGTGTCTTTTATATTCTTCTGATTAGGTCTAGGTAATTCATAACTATAATGATTCCCGTAGTAATAGGAATTCAAAATTCTCAATAGGATTGAATCACTAAATTTTTTTTTGGGTTGAAAATTTTATAAGAAAAAAAATGTATATACATATTCGATTTTTTAAAATTTTCAAAACAAAAACTTATACATTGTTGATTCACGCCAAAAACACATTAATATGATCATATATTGATTATCAAAACATACATATCTCAATTTATATTTTTTGACATCATTGGTCAAGGTTTTCAAAAATAAAAGGGTGTTTGGATCATTTCCTAGGATCATGGTCTAGAGTCGAAAGGACCATCACTACATTTTTGTCACGTGTATAGACACATAACAAACTTGTATTAGTCATCAAGATATATAATTCATATATATATTGATATATTAAATAAAATTCATAAAATAAGGGGGCGTTTGGTTTAACGTTTTAAATTGTAGTCTTGAGTCAAAATAAACTTTATTTCATTTTTGTTAAGTCACATGTAATGAACTCATATTGATCGGCGAAATATACAACTTAATGTATATTTGTCGACGTTCTTAGTCAAGTCTTTCGTAAATAAAGGAGCGTTTGGATCATTTTCTAGAAATTTAATCTACGATTAAAATAATCCTCACTCTACTTATTAAATCGAAATACCTGACGAGATTACACTAGGTGTCGAAATATATAGTTCAATATATATTTTTTGATACTCTAGATTGAGTCAAAATTAAACTAGGGAACGTTTGGATTACTTCTTAGGTTTTTATTTTTATAGTCAAAGTAATTTTTTGTTCCACATATATTGTTTTTAAAACGTCATTTTTATATATATTTATTTTGTAGTAATATTCTATTTTATTGTTGTCTTGTTTAGGTGATAAACATGCCTCGAGCAATTATTGGTGATACCTCCCGTACCAAATCATATATCCCTAAAGTATCTGAAATACCCGGTTTCTCTCCCGTTCTTGCTCAATTCTATAAAACCCATCGAAAACCGTTGCATTCACGAGGGTCGAGTCGTGGATCAACTCTATTACAAATCCAACGGCATTGAGCGATTGTTCACCAACGTTCGCTTCAATTGTCTTTTCGAGATCAACGAACCAATCGTTCCTCGATTCATTCTAGTCTTTTATAGTCAATTCAAAATCCAAACCGATGAGTACGGTTATCTTCTAATCTCATTCATGATTCAACATGAATTTATTACTCTCTCACTCGCACAATTCGGTCAAATTCTTAGAATTCCATATAATGGTCAAGCCGTCTTCACAAACGAATGGGATCTCGAATCTCTTGCATTCTTCCAAGAGACTGGGGGACCATAACATACCAATCTTCCTACTCCCGACGATATTCATTGATTTCTTCAATTGGAACGTGTCGAATCTAGCCGTACCATCAAAAGAAAAAATGTTATTCTCACACCCAATCAAATTCTTACCAAAGAATTAAGACAAGACATGAAGCGTTGGGAAAAACTCATTCGTGAGAATGTGTTCGGAATAGGAGGCCACCGGGACCATCTTCTGGCTAGTCTCGCTCACATGTTGTATTGTATTGTTGTCGAAGAACAATATAATCTTGCTTATTTCTTTGTCAAACGAATTGAATGTGCTCGGACTACTCCAAATGCCAATCTTCCTTATGGCATGTTCTTGACTCGTCTTTTTCGACACGCCATGGAACATTATCCTCATCTTGACAATGGCATTTACAATGTCGTCGATAGGGTCATGCGTCCACTTGGCTTGAAACAAACTCGAAAACCCCGAAGTGATCGTGGAATGCCTAAAGCCCGTCACTCCGTCTCATCATCATCCGCCCATAATTATGGATCTTCATCTCACCATGGAGATGACGATGAAGATGATGATGCTTCTCGTGCTAGTACCCCATCTCCTACCACCTATCTTAACTTCCTTTCACCACTAAATCACCAAAAATACGACATTCCCACCTATTCTTAACAAGACGATGATATTCTCTTTGAGCGGCAAATCGCTTTGCTCAATCAAACGCAAAAATTACATGAGGAAGTTAGAGGAGGTTTCAAGTCATTCAGAAAAGCACTTAAAGGCATCTTTAGCAAGAAGAAGAAGTAATGATGGTTGGCTAATATGTTTAGTTTGTTTGCTTAAGACTTGGTGATGTGAAATTAGTTCCTATTTTATGTTTACTTGTTTATGTGATGATAACCCGATTTAGTCGGATGAACTTGGTCTTGCTTAGTTTATTTAGGACCTCTAATTATTATGGATTAATTAGAATATAATCATGCGTCTTTATTCCATGAATTTTTGTTTAGTGTTTTATGCATATATGATATATTTGTTTCATGCATATATATGTTCACATTGGACTTGCTGCAAATTGATCACCAAAACAAAACTTTTCTCACAAAATTTTAGTAAAGATCAAATTTTAAGTCGTCTGAAAAGTACCATATGGGTGGCCCCATTAGCTTATAAGGGCGGCCCCCATATTAATAAGGGGCCGGCACCATAGATAAGGGGTCAGCCATCCAGATCATGGGTTTTAATGTTTCCTTATGCTTTTTGACTCCCTTTTACCTAGCCTCAGCTATCCTTACACAAAAAACTCGAACATATTTTGGAAACTCTTGAACAAATTCAAATTCATTCCATTTCCAAACTATTTTCTTCTAATAAATTCCCTTCAAATGTTTACTATCACTCAATCATCTTCTTCAGCCATTATCAACCACTATAAACCTCCACGGTATCCATTAAAGCTTCCACCTCCAAACCTTCCAAAAGATCAAGAATCAACATAATTCCACCAAAACAATTATTCATTGACCTCACTCATGAGAACACCAAAACTCCTTCTCCAAATTATCAAGTCTCATCACCAAGTGCACCAAATGCACCCTCAAAAACTCCATCCACCGTGGCCACTTCTTCATCCTCCATTGATTCCAAACTCAAATCACCAACTTCTTCCACATCACCATCAACCAATGGCTACTTGAACTCACCAATGTCTCCTCCTCCAAGAGTACCTCCACCACCTCCAACTTAAGAAAGTGGATCAATAGGCATCACTCTCACCCTTTCACCAATAACACCAATTGACATCCAATTCAATACTCCATCACCTTCAATACCCTCACCACCTATCTTTGGTCATCCTATTTCATAGAATCTACTTGAAGCACATGGGGCAACATGCTTGTGTTGTATCCATAACCGTAGACTCATCATTGGCTTAAGTGAAGAACTTCAATATATGTTCTCCTATATCCAACACATGCTTTCCCAACAAACACCACCAAATTTTCCACCACCACCATCAATCTCTCCAAAGTAAACATGCCCTGCGTTTAGTCACTAATGTCTAAAATAATTTTCAACCAAACCTTTTGCAAGCAAGTCCTATGACATTCTAGAAAAATTAAGACCTTTAGAGTTTCTATTTGTGTGTAATGTATTATGCCTTAAGCATAATATTTTCTTTTAACGCATGCTAGTTGTATGATTGTGTGTTACACATAATTTTGAATGAATGGACTTTTATTCTATGTTTTTAAATATGCAATTGGAAAATTAGTTAATTATCTCCTATATGCATATATAGTTGAGCTTAATAGATTGATGTTTGTGATGGTTGGCTAAAATCTATTATCACCATCTTCAAATATTTTATTCATTGCTATATGATAGAAACATTGTTTTTGTTCCTCTAACTCATTTTTGTAGCAAATATATGTTGATCCCAGTTAACTTCTAATGATCGAATTCCTTAAGCTTGTTTAAGGTTTAGTTATATTAGATAAATCTAACACAACTATAGTAGAAACTTTGTAAATGTTTTAAAGATTATGCGAAATCTAATCTTTAATATTAGAAGAATTCTTAATGGAATAGTAACACAAAACAATATAATTCAACAATAAAAGATCCAATATTATTATTACAAATAATACGAATACTCTCCTAGTATTAGGGTTACAAAACCTTGAAGCTATAACGATATCAAAACAAAAGATTTCTAGATTTTTTGATAATAAACTTTATGCCCTATGACCTCCTTTTATACACCAAGGAGTCTTAGTCGATTTACAATATATTCCTAAAACTTAGAATATTCACTATAATCTATTTTATAAATAACTAATACTTATCACGTAAGTAATCTTGATCTTAATCAATCTTTATCATTTCTTCTGTCTTTATCCATTCTCTTTTGACAGTAGAAACTCTTTCAGCAGTCTTAATCTTTGAGCAGTTGTAACTTTTGTACTAGCAGTATTAACTTAGCACCAGCAGTAGTAACTTATACACCAGCAGCATTAACTGTGTACAAGCAGTAGTAACTACTTAGAATATTTTCTTTAATCTTCACCAGCAGTACTAACTTTACATTAGCAGTACTAACATATACTAGCAGTAGTAACTAGCAGTACTAATATACACTAGCAGTACTAAGTTACACTAGCAGTAGTAACTAAGTTACACTAGCAGTAGTAACTATGAACTAGCAGTACTAACTACTTAGCATATTTTTTATTAGAGTTAATGAACATCACTAACTTTAGCTTATCAGCAGTAATACAAACCTTAGCAGCAGTAACTTCAAGATCATCATGAAGTCTTTGAATCCCAACAATCCTCTCTTAAACTTGATATTCTTTTTCAAAATCTCAAGTTTCTTCATTGAAAGCTTCATTAATCACTAGGAGGATGCTTCCAAACACTTCATTCAGGTACATAGCCTTCCTTAAGCTGTTTCTTGACCAATCTAAGAAGCTCAAATGCCATTTCACACTCATAATCAACTTGAAGCTTCACATCATTGAACATCTGATGTAGTGTGTGATTTGTAAGTGGATACATCTTCTCAACCAATAGATAAAATATCATTTTCTGCATTGTTACACAATGAACTCCACAAGAATCATAAAGCTTCTAGTTCAGCACTTTAACTAATCCTTGTTGATTCTTCCATACATTATCTTCCACATGATGTTCAAACATGGTCTTTAAATTAAGAAGTAAGAAATTATCCATGTAATTTACTGGCTTTGTCTTCTTAAATCTTGCTTTGACTATACTCCAAAGAACTTCTAAGTCTTATCTGTCAAAGTTTTTACGCATCTTTCCAAAAGTTAAATACATCTGAGTCTTACCATTTGCTCTAATAATTTGGAAATAGCTTTTATTTCCTTCTTTGTAGATCTTGTAGTCAACAATGGTTGGAGATTTAGTAGATAAAGGTGTAACATCAATAGTTACATCATCTCCATCATCTGAAATTATTTCCAAACATTTCTTAAGCTCTTCAGACTCTTTGTCTTCTTCCAACTTTTGCTTTTTAAAGCTTTCTTGTTCCAGCTCTTCTCCTGCTCTCTTTAAAATGCTCTCATGTGCTATCTCTGCTTCTGCCTTCTTGGAACTTTCTTCCACCAACTCAGTTCTGTAGTCAACAAAGGTATTCACCCTTTGCATTGCTTTGTCAAATAATTCTTGAATATTGGCAAAGGACTTGCTCTTTAAATTTTTAGGCTTCTATCCTTCCATGTTTTTCAGATAAGTACACATGATACTCCTTTGTTGAGCTCTTGTTGGTGGTATATTCCTCTTTTCTTTTGCTCTCTTAGTTGCAAAATGTTTTCTTCTTTGTTCTAATAATTGTACAAACAATCTTGCCTTTTCTTCATCAGTCAATTCATCTTGATCTTGAGCTTGCAGTCTTTGAGCCAACTGATAATCAGCATCAATTTTAGCCTGAACATCATCCCAAGCTATGTTGGCTTCTTCAACTTGTTGAGCTTTTTCTCTGGCAAGCCTTTCTTCTTCTTCTTCAGCTTGTAGCTTGAAGGCAAGTTCTTCATCAAGCCTGAGTAGTTCTTTCTTAGACATTTTCTTCACAGGTTCTGGTTTAACCATTTTGCCTTTAGCCTTGTCCCGAACCTTGACTTGCGATGGTTGTTGTGAAGAAAATGTTGGTGTAGGTGCTTGCTCTTGGTCATGAAAAACAATCCCTTTTGCTCTGGGTCTTGTGCTAACAACTATAATTGTTATAGTAGCGGTTGTTGTTGTAAGTATTGGTGTTGTTATATCCTGCTCTGGTTTTTGTATCACAACCTTATCATCCTTGGGTTTTTCACTCTTCAACTCTGCTAGTGCTTGAGCCAAATTCATTTCAACATCAGTTATTGCAGTTGTAGTTGTAGCAGCACTAACTGGAACTGTAACATCACTAACTTCTTCAACCACACTTCTTGTTTCCTCAGCAGTGTTAACATCATCTACACTTTTAACAATCACCTCATCACCATCTAAGTCATTAACACCAAACATATCTTTATCAGTCTGAACATTGACCAAGTAAATATCTTCATTAGCATCAATATCAGCTATCCTCCCCTGTTTGGATGCATCCTCTTTACCCAAACCTTCATCTTCAGAGGATTCTACCCTTCTTGATGAACCAACTCTGTATAATCTTTTAAGTCTATAAGTTCTTGACTTATTCCTCCTCTCTAGCTTCTTGAATCATTTTTTCAAACTTGTAATCTTAGTAGCTTGAGTGGTCTTTGTAGTCTCCAAAGCAAGAACTCTTGATTGTAAAGTTGTACATAATGCTATCAATTCCTCAAGTTTTAGTCTATCCTCACAACTTCGAAGTGTGTTACCTCTTGCGAGCAGTAGATCATTGGAAAGTTTAGATACATTCTCAGACCTAGTCTGAGCAATTGTACCCCTCATGGTTTCTTGGCGCCTGAGACCACTACCTGAACTAGTTCCTGAGGAACTTGGTTCATTAAGTGTTTCCTTGGATTGGGTCTTATCAATGTTACCACTGTCCTACTCTGCTTCTAAGCCAGTAGCAGTAGTGGCAACCCTTTCCAAACTGTCATCCATCTCCTTATTGACAGCCTCATCTACTACATTGGTTGTAGGACCACTAGGCTGAGGTACCTCAGTGTCCTTTCTCTTTGACCTTCTTGATCTTTGTTTCTTTTGAGGTTGAGATGTTGATGGTTGAATATTGGTGGGTGTGTGATGGGGATCGGTTGGCATTTCTTAACCTTCACCCACTTCTTCTTGATCTTGTACCATCATTGTTTGGAATAATGGTGTTTCCCTTCCACAAAAACCTTTTCTAACCCTTCTCATATTCCTAAATATCTTATTAGTATGAGAGGGTGCAATGTAAATTCTCTTGTGAGTAGGCATCCCTTCAAGTTGTTGATTCACAAACACTTGTACAAACCTTGGATACATCAAGAATTTATTATCCAAGTTCTTCACCATACTTTCAAATATGTATTTTGAAAAATTAAGGTTTGTAGCTAAACAGATAATTGCAGAAGCCATAGTGCTACTAAACTCATTCCATGCAGTAGTCTTAAAACTTAGGCATTGTAGAATAGTATGAATAAGGAATTTTCATTGTGGGGAAAAGAATGCCTTGTAAAAAGTAAGCTTCTGTGAAATTTTCTCATACCCTATTAATGTAAGTTGTTCAAAGATGGTAGCATTGGGT
>BQNB010132979.1:0-18538 GCA_026074375.1 Tanacetum coccineum
CACAGTGAAGATGGAAATCCTGCTTGAGCCAACATCAAACAAGCTCTTGGTAGGTGACTTGCAAGATTCTATATGACTCAAGCTTGACTTAATCAGAAAGATAGTAACTATCTGATTCACTCTTACCGTGTTGTCTGCTTTGAGACGTTCCGGTAATGAGAACTAGCAAGCATGGTGAATCTAATACATCTGTGTTAGAAGATCCTACGCTTTGAGCTGGAAACCCTGTCAAGGAGATTCTTTGAATCTACCTGATCACAGGTATAGTATTTATACTATAAAACGGGAAACCGAAGGTTAATGCAACCGAACTCAAGATGAATGACAAAGCCATATTCATCTTTTTATTGCTAACTGTTTTATTTCAGGATAAGACGACGGTGTTGCAGCCTCATTCCAGCGAAGTCGGATTCATAAACCACATGCTCATACTCAAGCTTTCAAAGTCAATTAAAGAATCGTATATTGGGAAGATTGTTAGACTTATAATCATATATGTCAAACAAGAATGTAACAAGTATGAGCATGTTGGTCAAGAGCACAAGTTGATCAAGGAAGTCAAATCAAGATGATTCAAGTCAAGGAGATGATGCAAGATAACGATCTCAAGAACTCAAAGTCAAAAGATAAAGGCTCAAAATCAAGATCACAAAGCATGAATGAACAAAGCCGTTACAAACAAGACAAGACCATAACAAGGCAAAGCATAAACGTCAAACGTCATATCTTCAATGTCATCGGTGGTTCGAAGGAGTTTGAAGAAAGAGACCTCAACATTGGGGGAGATTGTTAGCCTTAATTATATTAAGTCAAACAAGAATGTTATCGGTCTTAGAAAGTCAAACTAGGTCTTGTATTGTAATAGGCTAGTCGGGTTCAACGGGCTTGGATTGTAATCTAATATTGTCCGTGTTTCGGGCTCAAAGCCCAAGTTAAACCAAGCCCGGCCCGTTTAGAAAGCCCATACGCCACCTAGCAAGGCATGGGTATAAATATCCCTTCACCACACTTGGTGAAGGGTGTTGGTTACATTTCTATCTTTTGTAACTCACCACTTTTCTCTAATCTAATATTCCTCTCTTGTTTCTCTCTCTACTTTCTCTCTCTAAGTTTTCTTATTATTTTCTAGCATATTGGTAAAGATTATTGTTGTGTGATGGATTAAACTAGTGGGATAACATGACCCATTTAAATAATCGGGTCAGCTATGTCAACCATAACCTGTTTACACATAACCCGAACCTGACCCAATTAAACCGTATATATACTTAGGTTGGCGGTTTAAATAGGTTATACGGGTTGAATAGGTTAAACGGGTTCGGGTATACCCATTTAACCCGTTTTATATACAAAAGTTGGCACATTACACGGGTTAAATGGGTTTGCAGGTCGCCCGTTTAACCCATTTAACACATATAATAAATATAAATAATTTTTAATTAAAAAAAAATCTTAAATAGGTTGACGGGTCGACCCGCTTAATTTATTCCCAACCCGAACCTAACGTGTTTAATAAACGGATCAGATGTGTCGACCCAAACCTGACCCGAAATCTATTTGACTCAACCCGAACCTGTTAATTTTTGTGTCAGTTTCAGGTCGGGTCAAAAATTGCCACCCCTAACCTCATTTTTCTCCTATTCAGAATTTATAAGTTACATCGAAAGAGCCTCATTCATCTCTTAAGTTATAGGATAACACTAAACCCATAGTTTCTTATTATTTTCATTTAATAAAAGGGCTAATGACTTAAAAAGTCATCTAACTTGTTCATTTTTACCGTTCTGTGTAGTCATCTTTTTTTCCTATTAAATGACTAAACCTGGTGATTTCGTACATTGTGTGTAGCGGTGACCTGCTTGACCTGCTGGAGCAGATGTTAGGAGGTGTAAAAAACTCTCAAAAGAATGATCAACGGGAGATCTTGCATGCATTTAGCTGATAATATGAACATTATATTTTTTCCATTAATAGTTGTGGTATGAAAAAATGTAGAAAATGTGTTTAGATTAAAAACTTATGTTTCAAACATAACCTTCATTTTATCGGCATTTAAGAATCCAAAATGACGCGCCTTGAAACCTTTCGTCTTAAATCCATGTGGCGTAATTATAATTTTGATTTTGGGTGTAGTATGGCTCGTGGCAAATCGGGAGGCCTTGTAATTTCTATGTGGAATCCGAATTCCTTTATTAATATGATATATGGCGTGATGACACTTTTATTATCGTGAAAAGGCATTGGAGAAATATGGTTGGTGATTGTTATATGATAAACATTTATGGTACTCAAGACTCGTTAGCCAAAGCTATTTTGTAGAATAGAATTGGTGATTTTATGCATCAACACGCTGGTAAATATATCATTTTTAGAGACATGAACGTTGTTTGTAATGAAAACGAAAGGAGTAGTTCTCTTTTTTCCCCACATGATGCAGATAACTTCAACTCTTTTATAGATAATTATGGTTTGACTGACCTTCCTTTGGGTGGTCGTCTTTTTCACCTGGATGAACAAAGATGGAACCAAGCTTAGTAAACTTGATCGATTAATATCAGAAGAGGTAGCTAAGGCTTTACTTGATGTTCGTGTTACTGCCATTGATCGTTTGTGGTCGGATCACAATCTCATTCTTCTTCATGTCTCTAAATCCGACTTTGGTCCTACTCCTTTCAAGCTTTTCCATTCCTTGTTACTTCGTGATTCATTTGATGAAGTTATCAAAATAGAGTTGTCTAAATTGGAGGAACATAACTTTGGAAGTAAGCTCTTATCTCATGAAAAATTTTGCCTCCTCAAAGCTAGAATTAAGCAATGGCATTCCAAAACTAAAATTTCTGATCATGTCACTAAACATGATAATTTGCAACTTATCAAGTCTATAGATATGAAAAATAAAACGGGTTTTGCAAATGATAACGATCTTGATTCTCGTATTAAGTTTCTTCAAGAGGTGGACAGATTAGATACTTTTGAATCCTTTGATCTTTTTCAAAAGGCGCGTGTCAAGTGGGATATCGAAGGTGATGAGAACTCCAAAAAATTTCACGGGCTGATAAAGCAATAAAGGAGAGCTCAAATGATTCACGGTATGATGAAAGAAGGTGTTTGGATTTTGGATCCTTCTTAAATTAAGGAAGAGTTTCTCAACTTTTTTAAAGAAAAGTTCAAAAACCATGATTTGGATGTGGATTTCCCTTGGTTTGCTAACTCTTCTGGATTATGTACTCTTGACCGGGATAGCTTGGATACTCCTGTTTCTTTAGATGAAGTTAAGAAAGCGGTTTAAGATTGTGGTAGTTCCAAGGCTCCCGGCCCCGATGGGTTCTCTTTTGCTTTTGTGAAGAACTATTGGGATGATATTAAAGTTGACATTTTGGTATATGTTAATATTTTTCTTGATACTGGTTCGTTTGCTCATAGACTCTTTCTTTTTTTTACTTCTGATTCTTTCTTCAGTTCAAAAATCATAGTTAAAATTCTAGCTAATAGGCTAGCCAATGGTGATCTGAAAAGATTGTTAGTCACGAGTCAATCGGACCTTTCTTTGATGGTCGTCACAATTTTTAACGTTCCTCTTATTCTTAGTGAGATTGTCGGAATGGTTCAAAATTATAGAAGAATAAAGTTGTTAATTTTTTAAGGTTGATTTAATAAAGCTTTTGACTGAGTGAGCTAAAAATATTTAGATTTTTGTTGTTCGCTTTTGTCTTGGCTTGGGCTATAAATGGCGTTCTTGACATTAATGCTTATTTATCCTCATCATGGGATTTGGTTTCTCTGTCATTGGTAGTCTCCTTACCCTCAGGAATTTTCTATCAAACGTGGCCTCAAGCAAGGAGATCCTCTCTCGCCTTTTCTTTTTATTCTTGTTATGCAAGGGTTGCATAACGCCCTCTCTATCGTGGTTAGCTTGGGTCTTATAAAAGGCATCAAATTTTGGTTCTATGGAGGTTAACTATATCTATCTATTTTATGCCGACGGACGTGCATTATCACTACGAATGAAATGTTTATGATTTGAAAATATCATTCATGTTTTATAGGTCTTTACTTAGCTCCGGGTTTAAAAATTAACATTCAGAAATCTAATGTTTATGGCATTGGGGTTTTGGATGTCGATGTCTCTTCCATGGCCAGTAATTCTGGATGCGCTTCAGGATCCTTTCCTTTTACTTATTTTGGGTTACCCATTAGTTCTAATATGAGTTTGACATCGAGTTGGCAGGTTTTATTGGACAAGTTCAATTAAATTTATCTTCGTGGAAGGATAATCTCCTTTTCTATAGGGGGGCGTCACACCTTAATAAAAGCTGTTCTTGGCATCCTCGGTATCTATTACTTCTCAATCTTCAAGGTCCCTGAATTTGTTCTAAATTCCTTGAAAAGATACCGAGCAATGTTTTTTTAGGGAGGTTCTCACGAAGCTAGAAAACTAGCTTGGATTAAATGAAAAAATGTCCTCTCTTCTTATGATAACGACGGTTTAAACATCGGTAGACTTAAAGCTTCTAACCTCGACATTCTCTAAAAGTGGCGTTAAAGGTTGTTATCGCACAAGAACGCGCTCTGGGTTAAAGTTATCAAAGCTTTACATGGTCAGGAAGATGGCTTTGATAACAATGGTTGCATCTATAATGGTACGTGGGCTAGAATTGTTGGTTCCTCTAATTTTCTACACTCGTAAGACATTATCCTAAATAATTCCTTTCGTTTCCAAGCAGGTTGTGGCACGCGCATCCGTTTCTAGAAAGATACTTGGGTAGGAGATTCTTCTTTTTATATTAGATAAAATAGGCTATACCGTTTGGAGCGTGAGAAAGATTGTCTTATTATTGACCACATTGATCATGGCCAATGGTGTTGGAATTGATCGAGGCCTAACCTTTGAGCTCAAAATTCTTCTGACTTACTCGACATGCTCTTTGAAATTAGTTATGCAGAAATTAACGAAGTTGAATATACTTGTGTATGGTCGTTAGGTACTAATGAAACTTTTCTGTAAAGGAAGCTCGATG
Organism: Tanacetum coccineum; assembly: GCA_026074375.1. NCBI lineage: Eukaryota > Viridiplantae > Streptophyta > Magnoliopsida > Asterales > Asteraceae > Tanacetum > Tanacetum coccineum. The sequence continues at coordinate 5,019 of BQNB010132979.1, forward strand.
CATTACTGATTCGAAGATTCTCCCTTCTTTGGCTCCATTGACAGTTTGGGACAAAATCATTTCCGCGATTGGTCAATATTTTTATTTAGGTGATTGATATTGGATCGCTTTCCTTTATAAGTTGAACTCTTTCTTCCCGCGGTTTCCTAATGTTATGCAGTCGATTCATGTCACCTTTGTATATGGTAACGTGTTGTAATCTGCAATTAATATTTTCTTTGAACTGTTAATATGCCAAATAAATTTGGATGCTTGATACGTAATATGGGCCGGTGTATTTCTTTTCCTCCTTTTACTTTGTATAAGCATTAGAAAGGCTAGTTTTCTTCATGACAGGTGGATAAAAAAGTCTCGGTGCTTATCAGTTATTTTTTCTTCTTCTCTTTGGTGGCTTTGGAGGTATCGCAACAGCGTTACTTTTCGTTCGCTAACCCTTCCACCCGGATGAGGAAAAGTGACATTTTTAACAACATTCGCATTTCCTCGAATTCTTGGCTTCATCATAGGGGTCACATGAACTTGCAATTTAGATTGTGGCTTAATCTCCTATGCTTCTCTCGAGTAATGGTTTAGGATGGCGTTTGTTTTTATATCCTTTTGTGTTCCTCGAGGCTTGTTTGGGGTTGCTTAAAAAATGTTCTAGAGTGAAAACCGGTGGCTCGGCCTCCGTGAGCGAGAATTTCACTTGTCCTGTACAGGCAAGAGTTTTTTTCATCCTTTTTGTAGCCCTCACAGTTAAAGCCTTGGGAAGATACTAGTCTAGTTTTTTTTACTTATTTCTAGTATTGTATTTGTACTCTTCTGGCTTTTAGCGCCTTGCTAGTAGCCTTTTATTTATATAATTATCTTTTGCCGTTAAAAAAAATAAAATAGCTTTGGTTTAAAAATAATATAATTGACTGTATAACAAATTACAGGCCTTACGTTAACATATTCTTTATCTCTTTTGAGATTGTGGATTTCCTGTAATTTCGTTCATTGGTCCATCCTCACCACAATCTACAATTTGCAAGGTTCATTCAAATCATTTAGTGGCTATTTATGATATGATGAAATTCACTAGCTTGCACTTCTCCATGATAAATTGCATGTATTTATCATGGATGCCGAATTAACAATTAATTTTAAACATAAAACTGATCAATTAACAATTAAACGCATCAAGTTTTATCCATAAAATTTCATACAACCTAGAATTCGTCTAATTAATTTTATAATCAATAAAGATTGAATCTTGATGCACAAAGATCGAATCTTTATGCATAAAACGCCCAAAGGGCTTAAAAAATTAATCAAGAATCCTAATTTGTCAAATTTTATTACTTTGTAACTACAAATTCTATACGATGGCTCGTGATGCCACTGTTGGGTTTTTACATCTATTTAACCATTAAATATATCACGAGTACGCAGCGGAAAGTAAACACGTATAGAATATGTAATTAACAAAGGGATCAAGAACGCGTACCTTTTAGCAATTAACGAATACACCGTCTTGAATATACGCGTGTGTATAAATCGAATACCACGCAAACTAAACAAGTTACCAAAGTAGATAACCTCTATGGTGTGCATACACTACACGTCACCGAGATACGCTAGGATGCTAGTACTTGCTTCACGAATAAAACAACCGAACACCTTGTTCATGTTATAGATCGTGTCGTCACACGATCGAACCTCATAAGGGATATAATAGTCGTTCGTCAACCGAAGAAGAAAATATTCATGCATGATATTCGCATGCATGATATGCGCATGCATTATATAGCATGCATGGTTTACATGCTACTTCACTAATCATCTGAATGAGTGGATATATCATGCAATCATACGTAGAGTTTTTTACATACGTATGCGCATGTGTTTTGGTATATTATCATAACATATATCAAGATGACATTTTTTTTTTTTTTTATATATAGTCTAATGACACGGTCTCCAAGTCATAATAGGACACCTCCTCAAGTTTACAATAAACGACACTCGACCCCCTCTTTCTTTCTCTAGTTTGACCGGTCACAACCAACACCCCACGGGTTTGATTTTCGTACTAACAAGTCTTTCACTTGTTAATATTTATTAATTAAATCTAACGTCTAACGTTATAATTAAAGACCGTTTAATTATTTCGTTAAACATATTAATATAATTAATATACAAAGAAATAAATTAATTACAAAAATAAACTATCCTCTGTGTAACCACGCGTGGTCCTCATAGGTCTCACGGTAATTCTCATACATATATTATTTGATATATGTACATATCCTAACAGCTCCCACTTGGACATGTCTCAAATAATATAATAACATTGGTAAGCGTCTAGCAATACGCCAATGCTCTCAGGAATACATGAGTGTGGTTTCGTAAAGTCACGGTTAAATGATTTATCATTTACAATCCCTATGTTTCTGATACCGTGTCAAAAATGGATATGGATCTAAGTCATTCCATTATTTAACGATTATGTTTCTCGTATATGTAATTAATCAAGATTACCAAAAGTCATTAAGACACTTATACATGAGCTTTTGGGTGCGGCCAAATATACATCTAATTAATCGTACGAGGGGCCCCGTGGCATCATTCTTCAACTATTGAAGGAACAAATTCTTTATTGACTACAAGTGTCAAGTCACATGCTTCACAATCACTTCCGAAAATAGTCCTTATTAGCTACCTTATTCAGGATAACTTAAACTACATCAAAAAGAATTATCCACACATGCAAGACTTACTTGCATCTCAAGTCTAAGGATTTAGTAAATTAAAATCACTTACAAGATTCACTTAATGACGCCGATCCATAAAGTGATAATCTTGTTAGTTGGGGAAGTTTGATATACATCTTATGAATATCATGTGAGTTTGGTGAACACATCCTTTAATATATAAAAATATCACAAATCCCTCAGATTTGTCTTAGTTCAACAATTTTCTCATATTGTTGATCGACAATGGACTAATTTAGAATAATAACATTATTCATGGATTAAACATGCAAATATAGGACATAGTTTATATTAAATATAACAACATACCAAGTACCATTATCATTAATAAAAATTGTCCTAATATCCCTTTATCCAAATACTAAATAGATCAAATGCATGATAATTCTAGTTGACGAATCATGCCTCAAGATACGACGATCGTACGTGCTGACAAGGCATAGTTTATATTAATTCCAACTAGGTTTGATCTTTCGGAATTTTGAGAATACTTAGTTGAAGAATTTAATTAGTGAAGTTCATGAATATCTATGATGATTATTTGTTCGTGTACATACAAATATCTTGATATTAACACACTATATTCCATAAGGTGTGTGACATCAGCTATTGGAAACAATCATCTTTTACAGCTTTCAAAAGTGTAAAACATTCTTATTCTTTAATATGTAATGCAACTATGCTCTCAGTTGAGCACAACTAGTCCACATGGTCATTATCAAAGATGAAATCTTACCATGACTAGTATTGAGTGTCATCTCAGTTAAATTAGCATCCGTGTATACAAACAGCCCATGCTTTTATCTAAAATTCATAAACAATGAATACTCTATTAATAATGTTTGGTACCTCATGAACTCTAAGTTTATTGGTTTATTCTAATTGCATAATAAATTGATGCAATATGTATCCTTAGATTTTTCATTACTATGGACAAATCCATAATCTAGGAATGAATTCCTAAATCCAAACATATTCTATTAAAATATTCAATTCAATGATTATCTAATAACTTTTAATTAAATACCAATGTTGTCAAATCATCTTGCATTCATGCATAATACAACTATTCCTCTACATAATATGATGTACATAATGAATCCTTTAGTTCGACTTAAGATTTCATTCATGTTCTATCTTATCAAAAGATATGTATCCATTGAGACTTTCTAAATGGTATGTCATGTTGTGTTAGACTTATATACCGCATATGTTTATAACAATAAACATATATTTCAAGGTTGTATGTTTTATTTCCTAAATCTTTCAAGTGAATGAAAATTAAACATAATACTCCCACTAGCTTTTAGGAATACTAAAGAGTTGTCTTAATTATAATTAAATTTAAATCAAGCAAGTAATTTATTTAACAATAAAATTAAAATTCCTCTCCTAGATGCTTGCAATGATCCATACTTGGATTTTTGCCGTTTGTACACTTCATAAAGATTATATGAATTCATAAACTCCTTTGATTACACACCGTCCTCGCAATAGTAATCATCCAAAGAAGAGTTTTAAATTCCATTGCCATATTTCATCTATATGAACACTAGTATGACAATCAACCATCTTTATATAATTAATACGTATAGAAAGAATATTTAATCACAATCAATTGCTTGAGTATGATTAAAATCCTATCATAATGCGTGCATTAAATATGTGGACAATATTGTCCTTATGATTTCAATGTAAAGAAACAAACCACTTGGGTTTTCTACTCTTTGAAGAAACTCATTTTAACTTTACAGTCTAACCGTTTAGTTAAAGATCAATTAAATTCCAAAATTGATTATCTTTGTAGACAACATCTTAACATTCATAGTTTGAGTCATTTACCAAATCCAAGATTCGATAATGCATATCTATGGTTAACAGGTTCACCATGATCCTGTGACTCATATTCCTCAACATTGATATAACATTTATCAATTAATTATTTGAGGTATCCTTGCGGATCTATGAACGAGAATTATATCATTATAAGGTTTAACATTTACATTTACAACCTCAGTATGATATCCACTAGTGTGTTTAGAAGGTTATGTATTTTGTATTTTTATCTCTTCTAGATCTAAAAACGCTCCCACTTGCTTTTTGTAATTAGAGATTCTTCTATGATTACTTAGCATGTAAAGTAACAATAATGTGTTCTCTTTTGAGACATTACAAGATACATCAACAATTCCCGAGTTTAGTTTGTTAATACCATTCTTCATAAGAATTTTAACAAATTCTGAACTTCAATTTTAAGACTTAATAGGAGTCATCATATTCCATAATCATGATGGTGTCTTATTAACCTTCTAAGTTGAAGTTTTATTGAAGGTATACTAGATATACCTAATTTTTAAACCTTGACAGATTTGGAGGTAAAATATTTAAGTTATCAAAATCAAATAATTCCAAAGAATTTGATTCAACACTCTAGACATACCATAAATATGTGGTATTCTATAAGTAATTTGATTGTGAGACTTTACCACAATCTCTTAAATAACTTAATACTCTTTAGGTTACATACTTATCAATTGTGTCAAACCAAATTGAATATGTAGTATTTAAACCCTAATGCATGATGTAATGTATACATATTTAACTAGTTCAGGAACTCTATGTACATATCTTTGCTAAAGATATAACATGTTAACTATATATTATTTTGCCTTTGAACAATTCAAGGACTTCGTGTTCATGTTCTCATAAGAAGACATAACTTACTTTATGTTTTGAGTCTTTCAACAATTAAAGGACTTCATGTTTATAACTTTAAAATAAACATAAACATACTTAACTAAAGTAATTATGAACGTCGACTCTTGGCTTCAATAATGATTTCAAGTTAAACAAGATAACTTTATTATTTGGGAATTCCAAGAGCACATAAACATTTTACTTGAAGTAGTATTTAATTCATATCTCGACATATGTTCTAAATAGCCAAATATGTCCTAGTAGAGTATTAGTTTCTTACCTTACAGTCGAAAGAAACATTTAATCATATTGTTGTTGTCATGTGTTGTACCTTGCACACAATAAAGATTTCTCTCACTTGTGCATGGCACAACATTATACATGTAGTCAAACAACACGATGTTCGTTTGTTTATGTGAACAATATGATAATGTCACATATATTAGCATTACAAGTAGATATAAAACCACATTGTTTAATAAGAAATAATGCACGACTATCCTTAAAACCATAAGTGTTTATAGTTGGAAAATAATGTATTATCTCAAGACAAGCTAGAAATAATCTGGGTTACTAACAAGACAATAAAGCTTGTAGCTCCTACTAAATTCGACAACATTACACGAATGTCTTGTTCAAAAATAAATCGCAATGCTCCCACTGGATTTGACAACATTGCAAATGTTACATAACCAGTGAAAAAAATAGCGATCTATTTATTTTCCTACTTTCTTTGAAATCCTACTAGTAGCAATGTACTTAGGTTTCAAAAGCTCTACTATGTAAATGAGAGACTATCCATCAATGCTATTTATTAACTTGAAAATTGAGCATATAATTTCCTCTTTAATTTTGGTTAAAGCAAACAACTAGATAAATCATCCTAGTTTGCCTTTTCCACTTTTGCGGTAATGTTGGTAATTTTTAATCAAGAACTCATAACGCATATTAAATTAAGATGTTATCATTTGTTAGCTCCAGAACATGTTCTCTAGTTATCCAAATGTCTTATATATATCAAAGTATTCACCACCGAACAAGAGTGATGAAATCTATATGAAAATATAAGTCATGCAATCTACTTAACCATGTATGTTTGCTATGAGTTTGATTAAAATTAGGACAATTCCTTTGTTCCTATTATAACTTTTCCGAGCAAGAAAAAAGATAGGAATGAGTCTCCTTTTTCCATACAAGGAAAGGAGGCTCGGTTTGTCTTCTTCAAGAAAGAAACAAACCATCGTTTACGGTTTAATGTTGCATTAATACTTATTAAAGAATCATAAAATTCAATTTTTAGTAATTTCGATAATACTCCTTGAAGAAAATTAACTACCCATGTTTAGCTATATATAAACAATTAATTTTCTAAAGGCTAGGATCTTACTTGACATACCACCATCACATCAATTGATCTGCTAGTAATGGTGTATTCAAAAGGTAATTGATGATTAATAATTGACAATCCAATTGCAATTCCTAGAACATTATGGGACTTACTTTATTACATTAATGAACTAGTAAGCATGTTTTATCCCATCTATGCCTCGATGACATCAAATAACGTTACTTTTATAGCATCATTTATCCTATGTAAGTAACATGTTATCCCACTAAGAATCCATACACAACTTGAATAAGCAAACCTAAATAAGCTATATAAGCCAAAATTAATAAGAAGAAAAAAGAGAAAATAGAATGGTGGAATATTAGATTAGAAGAGAGAGTTTGGTGAGTTACACATATAACAAATGGCAACCAACACCCTCTCCGTGTGTGGAAAGGGTTTCTTTTATACCCTTGGCCTATTACTTGGCACTTGGATTCAATCCATGTTTTCAAATCTAAAAAAGTCTGATTTTATCGCAAGAAAAGATTAAAGAATGATTTATAACCATTCAAATCCTAGACTATTCGTGCTTCCTAATTAATTGCAAGATAGCATGGATATTATAGAATATAAATACCTCAAACCCTTGGTGATATTCTTTGCAAATAAATAGTACTTTTTCAAATTTTGTCATTGATAAATTTTTTACTCTTTAATTTAGAAAACACATTATAAACTTATTAAATTGCAAGTCTCTCTTAAAAAAACCCCAAACCCCAATCCCTCTTTTCTCTCTCCTACAGTGGGCGATTTATGGCGACCGCCTAGCCTCTCCTCTGAATCATCTTCTAGTCCTTTTGCAGGGTTGAATATCCTTGTTTTACCTTGTATTTCATTCTCTTTATCACATAATTTTTTCACTTTACTATGCCTATTGATTCAAACAAGCCTCCTAACCCACTGTTTAGTGAGATCTGTAATCTTACTAAGATGACGTCAGCAGATAAAGTTTGTAATGCTTCATTTAATGATACGAAGGTGAAGGTTATTAAGAATAAGCATTGTAAACCTTATTGGGGTGTTAAAATCAAAGTCTCTACACATGGTTCTACTGGTGCAGGCTTTGTTTATAAGCGTCTTCATTCAGCTAAGGTTGCTGGTAAAGCTCGTGATAGAGCTGAAGGCTATCCTACTGATAATAGAGGTGGTAAGCATTTGAGTAACTCTCTTATGAATGATGAAATCAATAAAGTATTATCTGGTTTGACTTTAGGATCTATTAATAGTAATTTAAAATTTTCTATGGGCCGTTCTATTGATTTTGCTCCTTTGTGTTCTTTGAATAATGAAGTAGATGTTAATAATATCTATAATGGTAATGATGGTTCTTTTATTAAAAGCCTTTTAGATAATGCTGTTATGAATAAGCTGGGTAGTCTTGTGGCTAAGAGTTGTGGTCTTAAGACTAGTCTAGAGCACACTGGTATGGGTGATGTAGGTAGTACTATTTTTGGTCTAGCTAGCTCTAAAGATGGCATAGCTATTGCTGAGACAGGAATTAAGTGTGATAAGGTAATGGCAGGTCCTGGGATTATCTTTGAGCATACTAGTATGGAATATGTAGTGAGTACTAGTGTGGTTCATGATAGCTCTCAGGATGGTATTTCCTGTAATAAGGGTGGTAATGGTTTTAAATTTGGGAAGAATGGAAATGCTAGTGGTTTACTCAAAAAGCCTGATGGTCTATTATTTAGCGTTTAATTTGGTAATATCAGCAATAGTAATCCTTTTAGTAAGAAGGTTGAGGCTAATGGTAAGGGTGTATGGAATAATAAAGGGATTAAGGCAATGGGTTCTAGTATGTTATCTAATCAGTTTTTGGCTGATGTTGATCGATTTGATGAGAAGCTGAAATAGGGCATTGAAGAGATGGCTCTTAAGATGGAGTATGATCCTGGCTCTGTTTGTAAACTTGAGAATAGGAATAGAAGAATTAGCTTTTCTACTGAAGAGGTGTATAAGGGTGGTTAGGCATGTTCGCTTCAGCTCTATGGTTATTTTGTTGGCACCTCGATGGATTATAAAGTGGTTAGGGGAAATTTAATGATAATGTGGCATGTTTATAATATTGAATACATTACTAAAAATAGTCAGGTATTTCTATTTTCAATTAAAAGTGAAGAGGATATGAAGAATGTTTTAGAAAGTGGACCATGGATGATTCAAAATGTCCCGTTGGTTTTGAATGTTTGGGAACCGGGCATTTGGCTTGAAAAAAAAACTGAAACTCTTCTAGATATTCCAAATTTGGGTCTGTGTTTACAAAGAATCCCCTTTGGCATTGTGTAATGGTAGTGGAGCGAGGAAAGATCATGTGTGGTGTTGGTTAAATACATTTGTTGTTGGCAAAATAAATGACAAGAGAAAGATGTCTTAAAAAAGCTGGTAAGATGGATTTTGCGAGAGTCCTTGTTGAGGTATCTGTAGAAGATGATTTATGATGCGGTCGTCGTTAGACTTCTACATGAAGTTTTACAACTCCCTAGGCAGAGCACCTAATCGTTGTAGTAGTAGTATAGGCAAGACTCGGAGGGTTGTTATCGTTTACTCGATGAATAGGTTGGGAATGCTTGATCACGGTCTAACAAAATTCTAGGGGTTGAGAGGAGATTCCTTTTGTATTTTTTAAGTTATAAGGGAAAGCAGGTTAAATAATTATATTTGAGAGGTGGTTTGGTTTAGCTATTAAACTAATATCAAATCTAAATACTGGTGTAAACCATAAGAATAAAAGATTGTGTTTATTTAGTCATGTATTACTCACTAGATTGCTTTTCCTAGTGTTGTTTCCTTGTCACACTTGTGATGATCTGTGTAATTATTTCCTAGGTCATGAACGAATTACATAAACCCGCCGTCTACTTAGTATTCCATTAGAGCAACGCACCTGTAAGGTAGTATGGAGACTATTACAAGGCCCCTAAGAGTATACTAAGTGCATGTGAAATATATTAAGAGTGGATCAACCATATTAGGAGGCAAGGTAATATGAAAACTGTTACCCGATGGTATCCTTTCTACATAATAATGTTTTCCTAGGACATTTCACAACGATGAGGACAAAAAAGCCGGTTTTTATGAACCTTCTATCATGCACTTCATAACAGAAGCAACACCACTAAGATCTTCTTCTTAGGTTTCATACAATCATAATTAAACCAAATAGGAGGTTTAGCTAAGACTTGTTAATAATCAAGAAATAATATGTAATCAAACAACACATAGACATATTGGACATGATTAAATAAACCTTACTGATTAAAAAACATGAGTTGGAGGAAGTACAATTGGGTTTTTTAGGCCCTAAAATCGTCCCTAACAGCTGCTAAATGAACTAGGGTTCGTACCCTCTTTTTATTCTAAAGTTACACACTCAAAACCCTAAATTTAGGTTTGTATATATAGGAAAATCTGCTGTGTGGGTTTATGTGTGGTCGGCGTCGGGTTGTTATTGTGAGCCGTCCTCTTGACAAGAATATTATAGATAATGGGCTGGGTCGTGTGCTCTGACGCTGTCGTGAAATCTTATGACGCCGTCTTAGATATCGTTGTGACAGCGTTACGTTGTATCTGTGACGCCGTCTCCAGCCTCTGAGGAGAAATTCTTGAGCAATGTTGGTGTAGGTCCGTAGTCTTGTCCGTTTCTTCTCCAAATGAGCCCAAGTCACGTGTAATTCTTCCAAAATGGCCTCCAAAGAGAAAATTACTGAAAAAGGCCACTACAAGTAACATAAATTTCCTCAACCGCTTTAACCGGAGCGGGAGTGACAACTTTTTTAGAAACAATCTCAACTAAAGTCGAAATTTGATCCGCAAGCTTATCAATTCTCTCATCCATTTTACTAACATTTTCCCTAGAAGTCGTATTCATCCTAGAAACATTCGATTTATTACGTGAATAACGAACTTTTGATTTATTCTCATCTATGTTCAAAGCCTCTCTAGTCGTTTTACTCAAAAGATTTCCACCTGCCGTGACATTTAAGGAGTCTTGATCATTCTCGTTTAAACCATTATAAAATGTATCAACTTGAGTTAACTCTATAAATTCGTGGTGAGGACAAGCTCTAAGCATTTCCTTAAATCATTCCTATGCTTCACTAAAAGTTTCCTCGAATTTTTGTGTAAAACGAGAAATTTTATTCTTTAAGTGAGTGGTTTTCGAAGGAGGGAAAAATTGATTTACAAATTTGGTTACGAGATCCTCCCAAGTCAAGATCGAATTAGGTGGTTCTTTCTCGTACCACAATCTAGGATTCCCCTCAAGTGAGTATGGAAACATCATAAGCTTAATAACATCGTTTGGTACATCCCTAAATCGTAAAGTCGAGGTAATCCTTTTGAAACTATTAATATGAGCGTGGGGATTTTCCCTCTCTTAACCGTGAAACGGGTTAGCTTGAACTAGTTGTAACAAATTTGTTTTAATCTCAAAATATCCGCATTAATTTCCGGTAAAACGATAGCTTCTCCATACCCTTCCGTGGGTGCACGGAGTAACTCTTCCATTGTATGTTCCGCCATTGGTGCAACTTCAACGATAGTACGAAGCTCGAGTTCGACTATGTTTGAAGCACGTCCTCTATTTTAACATCTCGGAATGGTTACGTTCGAATTATTTGGAAAATTAGAATTTTTAGTGCGCATGCACTAAACAAACAAAAATGATAAAAGAAAATATTTTTGTTTACCGAATAATCAACAAACTTAGGGTAGCTCTCATAAGTAAAATAAATTTTACAAAAGATGTGCGCCTTTTTCGTAAGTGACACAAACGGTAAAAAAAATTTGAATCTTTGGTTCGGGAACTTATTGATGGATAATACTTCAGTTGAAAGTATTATTTGTTGGTGTTCTTTTACCAACTTTGTAAAATTTTTATTTCTTATATTCACGAATTCACAAGAAAAATCGAAAAATCCGGAAGAGCAAATATTTTTGTATTTTTCTTATTTATTAATCTTCTACTTATACTAAAAAGAAAAGAAAAATATTTTTTTTACTTTTTATATTTTTAATTTTTTTTATATTTTTGAATTTCTCAAAAGCGTAAGTTTCAAAGATGAAAGGTTCTTCAAACCACGATCGACAAATGCAAACGAATGAATCTTAATCACAAATCCCCGGCAACGGCGCCAAAAACTTGATACGTCTCAAGTATATATAAACGTAATAATATCCAAAGTATAGAAAATTCCAAAACTACCCTTGAGGACAAAGGTAGTAGAAAAAATCTTACAAAAATACTACACGTTTAACCGGTAAGTGATTACCGGGTCGTTTTCCCAAAGACTTATGAAATTGAGACCTCGTTTGTTATTTGGACAATGACTTGAATTGGTTCAAACTTTTTTGATTAATTTTCTAAATCTACAATTAAAAACAATTAAAGCAAGCAAGAAAAATTAACGACTAAGCAATTTAAAAACAAATAACGGTAATTAAAGAAAACGACAAATAAGCAATTGAACTAAATTTAAATCCTAAATGCTTTTCTAAACTTTTTCTAATCCTAAATGACTATTTAAAAGTAAAAAGCTAAGGAAATTCTAAACCGAGAGTGATTTAAGCTTAAAAACGAAGAAAACGAGAACGGATATGAAAACCCGTTCTTTAAAAAGTGAACTTTCAAAATATTAACCCTAAGAAAGTAAATTTCAACCTAAGCCTAGAATATGATAAAAGAAAATTTTATAAAAAAGAAAATTATTTTTTTGATTATTTTTCTATTTTCAATGATTTTTTAAAGTTTTTAACTAAATTAATTCACGAAAAATATAAAACTTTAAGCTAAAAATCCTAAAAAAATTCTAAAAATAGTTTATGATAAGCAAGATGCATGAAAAATTAGAAATCTTAAATAGCTAAACTAAATAAGCCGGGAAAATTCAAACAAGCAATCGAATTGCTTATTTATACTAAACTTCAAAAAAGGGATAAAAGATTATTAAGTGCACCTTGAGATGTAAAAGTCTCAAGGGAGCAGTGGTGAGGGGTGTGTGTGTTGAGTGCTATAAAAGGGTTGAGGCTAAGTTGAGGTCGGGGGTTCGAGTCTTGCTCACCCCCGACTTCCTTGGTTTCCCTTTTTTTTTGCATAAACCTAAAAAGAAAAGATGTAAAACAGCTTATAATAAGCTATTTTTGTGAAAACAACTTTTTTCTAAATCACTAATAAGCTAGTTACAGCTTAAAAATCAGACAGAATACTTAACCATTCTTTTTTTACTTTTAACAAAACTAAATAAGCTAAAACACTAAGTTAAGCTAAAAATAAGCTACTACTAACTTAAAACTAACCTTCTAAGCTACTTTAATCTAGAAATAAGCAAATTAGATAAGCCATAAGCTAAAAAATCAAATAAGCACTTATACTAAACTGCATACTAAACAGACAGATAGCAAACTTATTTTGCAATAAGCAAACAGATCCTTATGGAAATTTAACTTATATCTACTTAAAACCTGGCCTATAAGCTACTTGAAACAATAAACAAAAAGCATTTTGAAATTCAAATAAGCACTGGAAAAGCACAATGAAAAAGCTACTTATGTTGTTTTTGATGTTTTTGGTTTCTCTATGAAAAGCTAGAATAAGCTGAATCCTGGACTAAATAAGCTATAAACAACTTAATTTGAACCTAATAAGCTAGTTAAGACATAAATTAAGTAAAAACTTAATGCAATAAGCTAAAAATCAC
>BQNB010132980.1:4500-18538 GCA_026074375.1 Tanacetum coccineum
CAATCTTTGTTATTTTGGATTCTTCCAAGGTAACAAACTCTTTACTACGTAAAGAATTGATCAAGGCGTGGGATCAACACTAGTGATAAGCATTATAAATGTACACATCTTGGGACAAGCTTGCAAAAAAAAGTGCCTCCTTGTCCCCTTTTTGACCCTATTGACCGGCCATGGGATCCTATGGGTCTCGGGTCTTTCTTTTCATGTCGGGATCACTTAAATACTCGTAAAACTCAACCGTAAAATTTACCTCAAACTTAATTAGCATTTTTATTCACCTTAAAAATACTTTTCCATTAGAGTATTTACATGATATGTTTACACTTTACACCCTTCAAAACTCATTTGGACATTAACGGGCATGTCAGACTCATGTTTTGGCATTTCTCAAAATTCACGGGTCAAACTACCCGAAATATAAATAACACAATAATACCTTCCAAAAGAGATTATTAATCACAATAAACTACAATTCATCACAATACTCATAAAATCACCACAATTCTCATAAAAATCACCATCGTCAACACGGCACAAAATCTGAATAAACTGATAAAAGTCAAATTGTCAAAGGACTATATATGAAATATTCATAACACAAAAAAGGCAAAGGTTATATTCTACCCCCCTTAAAAGAATTTCGTCCTCGAAATTCAACTAATAACATCACTAAACAAATGCGGGTACTTCAATTTCATCTGATCTTCACGTTCCCACGTAAATTTACGGCCACGTTTCGAATTCCACCAAACCTTGACGATGGCAATCCTACTACGCTTCAACTTCTTAAACTCCCTTTCTAAAATTTCCACAGGCTCTTCCATAAAATCCAACTTAGCATCAACTCGAATCTCATCCAAAGGCACTTGCAGTGTTGGATCAGCCAAACACTTCTTAAGGTTCGACACGTGGAACGTGTCATGAACACCATTCAATTCCTCAGGCAAATCTAACCGATAGGCCACAGGGCCTACTTTCTCAACAATCTCAAACGGTCCAACAAACCTAGGTGATAACTTCCCTTTCTTCCCAAAGCGCACTACACCTTTCCAAGGTGACACTTTGAGCAAGACAAAGTCACCTACACTAAACTCTAGAGGCTTCTTCCTCTTATCAGCATAACTTTTCTGGCGATCACGCGCAGCCTTAAGTTTATCCTTGCAAGATCTTTTCAATAGTCTCTTGCACTAACTCAGGTCCTATCAACTGACCTTCTCTAACCTCAGCCCACATAATTGGCGAACAACACTTTCTACCATACAATGCCTCAAACGGAGCACATCTTACACTAGAATAATAACTATTGTTATATGAAACTCAACCAACGAAAGATAAACATCCCAACTTCCTTCGAAGTCTAGGATGCACGCTCTAAGCATGTCTTCCAAAGTATGAATAGTATGCTCACTCTGACCATCGGTCTAAGAGTGATAAGCCATACTCATGTCTAAATGAGTTCCTAACGCCTCTTGCATTGATTGGCAAAACCTTGATATGAAACGACTATCATGATTCGATGTAATCGAGATCGGCACACCATATCTAGCAACTATCTCATTTAAATACAATCTAGAAAATCTATCCATCTTATAATCCTCACGCATACGTAGAAAATGAGCAGACTTAGGCAATCGGTCCACAATGACCCAGATTATGTCATGCCCACTACTAGTCCTAGGCAACTTAGTCACAAAATCAATATCTATCCCTTCCCATTTCCACACGGGAATATCAGGTTGTTGGAGCAAGCCAGGTGGCATTTGATGCTCAGCCTTAACCTTTAAATAAGTCAAACACTTACTAACATACTCAGCTATATCCTTTTTTATTCTAGGCCACCAATACCTATCTCTCAAATCATAATACATCTTATCAGCTCCTGGGTGTACAGAGTACTTCGATTTATGGGCTTCATCCATTATTAGGGTTCTTACCTCACCCTTCAAAGGTACCCATATTCGATCCAGGTAGTACAAAGTTCCATCACTTCTTTGTTCTATCATCTCATCCAAACCTTTTTGTAATCCTGCAAACTCATCCACAGTCTCCTTCTAAGCCACAGTATCCTATCCTTGATACTCGACTGAAGGGTCATCTTCATAGCTCTAACTCTCTTAGGCTTTACTCTTTCCTTCCTAATTAGGGCATCAGCCACCATATTCGCCTTACCATGATGGTAGCGAATTTCACAGTCATAATCACTAAACAACTCTATCCAGCGACGCTATCGCATATGCAACTCTTTCTGACTAAAGATATGCTAAAGACTCTTATGATCCGTATAAATGACACTCTTTGTCCCATACAGATAATGTCTCCAGATCTTAAGTGCAAACATGACCGCACCCAACTCTAAATCATGGGTAGTATAATTCTTGTTGATCCCAATAGAATAGATCTTGCTTAGCTTGTATAAGGCTAATTTGTATTGAATAAATCCAAAACAACTATGATAGAAACTTTGATTATGAATATCAAAGACTATGCGGAATCTAGTCAATGATACTAAGAAGAATTTCAATGAAACAGTAATGAATAAGATCAATAACAAATAGTTTACCAAACTTTTAGCCTCAATATAATACGAACACTCTTAATAGTGTTAGGGTTTACAAAACCTTGAAGCTAATCGACTTAGGTTAAAATATGATGAGAGATGTATGAGATATATGAGATATATAACCTAATGTCCTAGGACCTCCTTTTATACACCAAGGAGTCCTGCTGAGCTTACAATCCATTCCTATTGTGATCGTGATCTTTTCCTTAATTATCTAACTTAACATATATCTAATAAGCATTACTAACCAATACAATAGTACTAACTTATACAAACGGTTTTAACTTGAGCAACATCAATATTACTCTAACATTAGTAACTAACACTAGCAGTAGTAACTTTTATGTTACCAGTACTAACTACTTAGAATATTTTCTTCAGTCTTCACCAGCAGTAGAAACCATAACCAGCAATAGTAACTTCAACAGCACTTAAAGAATGTTTTTAATCCAACCATCCTCCCGAAACTTGATGGTTATCATCGAATCTTCAAGTTTCTTGATTAAAAGTTTTATTTCACTAGGAGGATATATCCAAACACTTCTTCACTTCTTGTGCTGTGACTTGATAAATCTGATAAGCTCATATGCCATTTCACACTCATGATCAATTTATAACCTTCCATTTAGCATTCATTTAAGTGTAAGGCTAAGTTGTATAAGGCTAAGTTGTATTGAATAAATCCAAAACAAACTATGATAGGGAAACTTGATTGGCATATTAAAGACTATGCGAATCTTAGTGAATGATCCTAAGAAGAATTTCAATGAAAACAGTAATGAATAAGTCATTAACTAACTGTTTACCAAACTTTTCGCATCAATATAATACGACACGCTAAAAGAGGTGTAGGGTTTACAAAACCTTGAAGCTAATCTACTTAGGTTAAACTATAATGAGAGATGTATGAGATATATGAGATATATAACCTAATGCCCTAGGACCTCCTTTTATACACCAAGGAGTCCTACTGAGCTTACAATCCATTCCTATTATGATCGTGATCTTTTCCTTAATTATCTAACTTAACATATATCTAATAAGCAGATTAAACCAATACTAACCAATACTACTTCTACAAACATGTTTTAACGTGGATCAACATCAATATTACTCTAACAGTAGTAACAAACACTAGCAGTAGTAACTTTTATGCTATCAGTACTAACTACTTAGAATATTTTCTTTAGTCTTCACCAGCAGTAGAAACCATAACCAGCGGCAGTAACTTCAATGACACTAAGAAGTCTTTTAATCCTAATAATCCTCCCATAAACTTAATGTTCATCTTCTGAATCTTTAAGTTTCTTGATTAAAAGCTTTATCTTCACTAGGAGGATGTATCCAAACACTTTTTCACTTCTTGTACTGTGACTTGATAAATCTGATAAGCTCATATGCCATTTCACACTCATGATCAATTTGTAACCTTCCATTTAGCATTCTTTCAAGTGTGAGTTGTGTAAGAGGATATGTTCTTTCTACCAGCATATGGATATACACAGTATCCATCAACAATGAATGAACTCCACATGAATCATATAATTCCCAGCTTATCAATGTGTAGTCTTGTTGATTTCTCCATAGCTCATCTTCCTCACTTGGTTCAAATATAGTCATAAGATCTCCCTATAGAAGTCTGTTACTTCCTTCTGGTTTTGTTGTCTTGAACTTCTCTATCACCAGTCTGTACAGATCTATTACATCTTGTCTGTCAAAATCATTTAGCATTTCACTGAAGATCTTGTACATTTTATAACTTCCATCAGCTCTCTTTATCTGGTAATAAATCTCCTCTCCTAGTATTTGTGTCTTCCAGTCAACAATTGGAGATTTTGTAGCTAAAGGTTCAAAATTAACAGCTTTATCATCATATGGAACTATCTCTAAACAAAGTTTAAGCTCTGCCTTTTCTGCATCATCCTCCATCTTTTGTCTCTTTTATGCACTTTCTTCATCAAGTTCTTCTCTTGTTCTCTTCTTACTGCCTTCTGCCTTATCTTTATTTCCTTCCACCACTTCAGAATCCATAGGTACAAGTGAGTTTATCCAATTCATGGTCTTGTTAAAAGCCTTCTAAATCTCTTTAAAATTCATGTTCTTCAATTGATTGTGGGTGAATCCAGCCATGTTTTTCAGATAAGTACACATTTGATTCCTCTTTTGAGCTTTGGTTAGTGGTTTTCTTCTCTGCTCTTCTGCTCTAAGTTTTGCAAAATGCTTCTTCCTTTTATCCATGAGCTCTACAAACATCTTTGACCTTTCTTCAATGGTCAACTCTCCCTGCTCTTGTTCCTGTAATCTTGCAGCTAGCTCATAATCAGAATCCATCATAGCTTGAACATCATCCCATTCAGTAATGTTTGCATCTTCTTCTCTTTGTCTTTCCTCTTCTTCTAGTTTAGCTTGCATCTAAGCTTGCAATCTTTGGGCAACTTCCTTATCAACATGGGTAAAAAATGTTTTATATCCTGTCTGTGATGTTAAAGAGGTAACAATGAATACAATATAATAGGTTGAAATAAAAATAACTCTACATATATACTAGTACTTCTTATGTTTATTTTACATCTCCACAAACAAAAGTTGTTTACTCAGCCGTCTACGTGTTGCAACGGCGGGTACTTTTCAATGTAATTTAATTGGGTTCACATGTTACGACATCAAAGTAACAACATCTCCAATGCAATAAGCTTTTAGATTGGTTATGTTTTTTTTTAATTTTCTTCCATCTATATTTTCTCGTATCCAACATTCGTTGTAGATTTGTATCTCTCTCAAAGCTCATACAAAGTGTATTTATATCATATCTTCTAACCCAAGAACCTGATACACACTACTAGAGTCAATTTAAACTCGTAGCAGGTTACAAACACTTGGATCTTCAAGAAAATAAGAAACAGAGGATCAAAAGTAAACTTGTATTATCAATGGTTGAAAGTTTGTTACAAAGCGGTTATGAATTTGTTACAATGATTAGAGAGAGTAAGGGAGAAGAGTGTGTGTTTTTACACGTTTAAAACTAAACTGAAATGAAAAGACTTAACAACTACTGAAGATCAACATACTACAGGGGCTTCATATTGAACAATTTGTAATACAGAGGGATCATTAGTGTAATAATTCAAATAGTTAGTTTTGATAGCAGTTATTCATTTTTACCGCTTATAAATACTTGTATCTTCTTCATTTCTTGTAACACTTTAACAAATTAATAACAAATCATTAAGCTTTTGCTTCTATTTCATTTCGCGTCTATATGGTATCAGAGCCTAACAAGCTCGATCTAAACCCTAGTTCTTGATTCAATTGATATACTGTCAATTGATTTTTGACTCATTGTTTGTTTAAGCTTCTTGTTCTGAAAGATCAAAGTGTTTTGAGTCAATTCACGTTTCTTTGTTTAGGGTTTTTTGATCTTACATTCTTGATTTCATCAATGGGCTTCAACAAGTCTATCCAAACACTCCTATAACTTCCAATTCTGGATAATTCAATCAATGATCCATTAAGCATTAGCAATTCTGATCATCCTGGAATGGTTTTGACCTAAACACCTTTCAATGGTGGTGATTTTCTTGGTTGGAGTAGAAATATAAAGATGGCTTTGGGGGCTAAGTTAAAATTGGGGTTTATTGATGGAACTTGTGTGCAACCTGCGGTTACTGATGTGAATTATCAAAGATGGATCAGATGTGATTACATGGTGACATGTTGGGTGTTGAATTCTATGGTTACAGAGTTATCTAATGCTTTCTTGTATACACAGTCTGCACAAGAATTATGGAAAGAAATTGCTGAAAGATATGGACAAAGTAATGGACCACTCATCTACCGGTTGGAAGGAATTAAGCCATATTCTCAGGGTAATCTTAGCATTGCTTCTTATTTCAATAAGCTTAAGAGATGTTAGGATGAATTGCATAATTTGACAGGATTGCCTACTTGTACTTGTGGTAAAATGAGAGATTGTTCTTGTGGTATTTTGGATAAGTTCTTGGAAATGGATAGTAGATCCAAATTGATGCAGTTCTTGATGAAGTTAAGTGATGAATATGAAGTTTTTAGGAGTTAGATCTTAGGAATGGATCCATTGCCTTAATGTGAACAAGGCTTATTATATTGTGCAATAAATAGAGAAGCAAAAACAAGTTACTCATCCCTCTTTTGAACCCATCTTTTTCTTTGTAAATTTGAATGGTAATAAGGCAACCAACAATGGCAGGAGAGAGTTTAAAAACAATAATTCTAGTAGAACTGAGTTTAAGAAAGTTTGCACAGGATGCAATCAAAAAGGACACTTAGTTGAGCAATGTTTTAAGAGGATTGGTTATCCTGATTGGTACAAAGGAAAGAAAGGCAAGAAAGGTGCAAGAATGGCTGCTCAAGTAACTTTGGATGATCATATGGCTGGGGATACTCCTTTTGATATGGGATATGAAAATGGCATTGGTGTGGGAAAGAATGGAATGTTTGATCAAAAGTTGGTAGCTGCTGTTTATTCAGAAGTGATGAAAATGTTCAAGGCAAAGGGGTAGTTGATGAAGGAACTGCAAATGCTTATCATGCAAGTTCTTCTATGCATTATGCAGGTATACTTTCATGTTTCACCTCTGCTTTTTCCTTGCTTTGTCATCCTGGTATGGATGTTATACTGAATTAGATAAGTGATACAAGGGGCCTCTGATCATATGTCTCCTCATTTGCATCTTTTTATGTCTATCAAAACTCTACAACAACCAATTATTGTTCATTTGCCCGATGGGAGAACCAAAACAGTCACTATTGTTGGCCAAGTTAAAATCACACATTTCCTAACCCTTAACAATGTTTTTTATGTTCTTGATTTTTAACTTAATCTACTTTCTGTGGGTAGATTGATTAGAGATCAAGGACTAGATGCTCACTTTTACCTCAATGACTTTGCCTTTCAGGACCCTTCAACTAATCAAATTGTTGCTGTGGGAAAAGGGTCCAAATGCCTCTACATATGCAAGCTTATGCTTGATCCAACAACCTTCTTCCATAATGTTTCTTCTTTATGTCAATCACACGTAAACTCTACATTTCCTAAATCCTTGAATAAGCTTGCTTATAGCAATTCTGTTTCTAAGCAGCATGTATATATTCATACTTTTCATTCTAAACTTGGTCATACTTCTGTTTCAAAGTTGATTCATATCCATGATTGTAAACATTTCAATACTATGGATTTTTCTTGTGAAAGTTGTTCTTTAGCAAAACATCATAAGCTGTCTTTTCCTAAGAGTACAACTGTTAGCTCTTGTGCTTTTGAGTTAGTTCATATGGATCTTTGGGGCCCTTATAAGAAACCAGCACTCAATGAAGCTCATTATTTCTTTACTATTATGGATGATTACACAAGAGCTACTTAGACTTATTTAGTTCACACAAAAGATCAGATATTAATTGTTTTGTCTCAGTTTTTAGCTTATGTCCAAACATAATATTCAGCAGACATCAAAACAATAAGGACTGATAATGGGACTAAAATTATGAACAAAGATTGCTTAGCCCTTTTAAGTTCAAAAGGTATTCTACATCAAAAAACTATGCCTTACACGCCTCAGCAAAATGGAGTGGTTGAAAGAAAGCATAGGCATCTTTTAGAGACTGCAAGGGCTCTCAGGATTCAAGCCAATTTTCCTGTTCAATTTTGGGGACATTGTACATTAGCAGCTACCTATCTGATTAATATGATGCCAATGAAAATACTTGATTGGAAGACTCCATATGAAAAATCAAATAGGACAGTTCCTTCTTATAGTCACTTGAGGGTAATAGGCTGTTTGTGTTATGCTTCTGTCACTTTGCTTCATAGAGACAAGCTGGAACCAAGAGGCTTAAAATATGTTCTGCTTGGCTATCCACCTAACTCAAAGGGATATACTCATTATGACTTGAGTACAAAGAAAGTTTTTCAAAGCATGGATGTTTCTTTTGAAGAGAAGAGTTTTCCATTAAAAAATCAGCCTGCTACAAGTTCTAGTTTTACTGGAGACTTTCCTTCTTTTCATACATTTGAGGAAGTTGTTCCTGCACCTCAAGCTTCTCAGAATTCAGAAGTTATAGAGGAACTTGTTCCACCTGAGCCTGCTATGTCAGAATCTATTCCTATTACAACTGCTCCTTCTAATTCTAGGCCTACAAGAAAGTCTTCAAGGAATCCTAATCAACCAGCTTGGTTAAAGGATTTTGTTACACCTAAAAGTTTTGCATCCTCTGCCAATACAACATATACTACTTCTCCAGCCAAACACCCTAAATACCTCCTTTTTACTCAAAAAGATTTCCTGAATATTCCTAATGATCATATTGCTTTCTTAGCCAGCGTTTTTTCTTTAACTGAACCTTTTTCTTATCATCAAGCCAGCAAAAGTCCTGAATGGGTACAAGCAATGCAGGATGAACTTAATGCTTTAGAGAAAAATCATACATGGGAGTTAACCTCTTTGCCTGCTGGTCATAAAGCTATTTCTTCTAAATGGGTCTATAAGATCAAATATAAGGCCACTGTAGCTATTGACAAATACAAAGCTAGGCTGGTAATCAGGGGTTTTGATTAAAGGAAGGCATAGATTATAAGCATACCTTTCTCCTATAGCAAAACTAGCTACTGTGAGGGTTCTGATTGCTTTAGCTACTGCAAAAGGTTGGCAACTTCATCAATTGGACATCAATAATGCATTCTTACATGGTTTCATTGATGAAGACATTTATATGCAACCACCAGCTGGTTATAATGGTGCTTCTCCAGGCTAAGTCTACAAGCTAAGGAAGTCTCTATATGGTCTTAAACAAGCATCCAGACAGTGGAATCATGAGCTTTTAAAAATTTTACAAAGCTTGGGATTTACTCAGTCCAAAAATGATTATTCTTTCTTTGTTAAGAAACAAAAGGAGGCATTTACTGCAATATTGTTATATGTAGATGACATTCTTATTACTAGGAATTGTAAGGACGATTTAACAAGTTATCGCATGTTTTTTTCCCATTATTGAGAAACCAGGGGAGTACTAGTTTCTTTTCCTTGTTTTTGTTTTCCTTTATTCGTTTTTATGGGTACTTTTATAGAACATTGAGGACAATGTTCAACTTAAGTGTAGGAGGAAAATAAGCCTCAGAAAATAACTATTTTTCAGTTACCCATATGCTATTGTCCTTAAAAATAATGGGTAATATATCGAAACATAGCATAAGAGGTTATTTTGACCTAAATTTTAATTTTTTTATGACACATACCGACGAAAACCAAGTATTAAGAGCGTCTCATGGATAGGAATTTATATTACTAGCACAAAAACCCTCAAATTCCACCCCCAAAATGTAAGGTTCGCCCTTAGATGTTATACCTTTAGCTTGTTTGAGTTAAGGAGTGAGCAATCATGTGTGTCTATTCCGTCGTTACGGATGTGTATGCGTGGTTTTGTCGCCTTTTCTGGAACATTGGTATTGGTTACTTTAGGATTATGAGAGTGTACCGGTAGTATATTAAATTCTAGAACTTGTTTTTGTGATGCATCCCGAGACCGCATAGTAAGTGTTAGGATTTGCTTGATAAGAGGCATTAGGATTAACCTATGTTTTAAACCTGACCGGCGCTCCCCAAGGCGACGAACTTGGTCGAATGAAACCTTTGTCTTATAGTTCCTTGAGTTGTCCCGACAACTCCTCCAATTCAGAAGGTGCCAAACGATAAGGAGACTTTACAATCGGTACAACTCTAGGGATTAACTCAATCCGAAACTCAATTTCCCGAATAGGCGGTAATCCAGATAGGTCATCCGAAAATACCTCGGGAAAATCCCTAACCACAACAATCTCTTCTTGTTTCTTATCACTAGCCTTAGCACTCATCAAAAGTCTCACTTTCTCTTCCGGTCTCTCTCCTAATACTCTAAGCACCTTGCCATCCGGTAGTGGTATCCTCACTACCTTCTCATGACAAATTATTTCAGCCTTATAATTAGACAACCAGTCCATACCTATAATCACATCAAAACTCCCATGCCCAAAAGGTATCAAGTCAATGTCAAATACATGACCCTCGATTTCTAATTTGCAACCCTTAATAACCTTATCAATCTCTACTAGCTGCCCGCTAGCTATCTCAATCTTATATCTGAAACCTAATTCACTGGGCTCTATGCCTAATAAAGGTATAAAAGTAGTGGAAACAAAAATATAGTCGGCACCAGAGTCAAATAAGGTAGTGGCAAAATGATCGTTTAAAGTAAACGTACCCGTCATAATGTTCGGGTCCTAGCGAGCTTCCTCTGCTCCTAACATGAATGCCCTACCCCTAGCTTGGTTCCCTTGGTTTCTACGACCTTAACCCCCGTTATTAGCAGCAACTTGGTTTGGACGATTTCCTTCCGGTCCTAGTGCTCTATTCAACCTAGGACAAGCTGACCTGACATGGTCGGTACTACCACACTCATAACATGCCCTAACAAGTGGGTTTCTAGCATTGACAGGATTCACATTCCTCAAAACACCTCTACAATCCTTTGCCAAATGACCCGGGCGGTTACAGTTGAAGCATGTGCGACAAGGCCCTCTGAGTGCATGGTAGGAGTTGCAGGTGGTACACTTGGTCCAAGTACCCGTATTCTCTCTTCCTACAAGGTTTGCGATAGAAGCAAAAGCATTTCCAGTCCTAGTCCTCTTACTATCATCCCTACCATTCCTATCCTTGCTAGGTTCCCTTTTATTTCCTCTTTTCTCAACCTTATTAATTGATCCATTTCTAACAGCCTCATCGGTCAGTGCACCAGAAATCTGCACAGCCTTTTGTATAGTCTTTGGCTCTGTTGCTGCCACCATCCCACAGATATGTAGTGCAAGGCCATATACATACCTCTCAATCTTCCTACTTTCAGGAGTTACTAAGTGAGGAACTAACCTCGCCAGCTCATGAAACCTATCAGTATACGCAGCATGGCCAGCCCTGACCATGACGTGATTCTACAACTCGTTTCCAACTTTTGCATCTCATGACTAGGACAAAACTCTTCTATCATCATAAACTTAAAGTCATTCCATGACATACTAACAGCAACTTCCCGGCTTAGCGTGCAGATCTGAGAGTTCCACCATGTTAAAGCCTTACCCATAAATGAACCAGTAGTGTATTTCACTTTTTGGTCAACACTACAACCACTCATATCTTGTACGTTCTCTATTTTCTCGATCCATCGAGTAAGAACTACAACACCTCCCTTACCATCATATTCCTTAGGGTTACAAGCTAAGAACTCCTTATATGAACAACCTACCCGGTTGCCATTTACTATCACATTCCCAACGTTCTCCTGAACGTTCTCATTAACCACATTACCATTTTGATTTCCAACATTTCCTTGGTTACCAACCTGAGCTAGCATGGCGGGTAAGAGGTTCTGCAATTGCTGGGCAATGATCGTCGAGAAGTCGGGTGCTCCTCCTACACCCCCATTGACTCCCTCTACATTCCCATTGACTCCCTCTACGCCCCCATTAGCTCCCAAACCCTGGTCATTTCCTTGACCATTCAAATCATCAACACGCTCATCATTACCTTCCCTAGGTCTTCTACCCCTCCCACCTCTACCAACCCGTACACCCGTTCCCCCTCCTAATGATTCGGCAGCAGGCCGGCCAGCACTTTGGGTCCTCATCCTTGGCGGCATTATCTATACGAGGGAGAACATGGGCAACGTTAGGTAGGCAGGAAGACTCTCATATATATATAGAATATCTTACCATATATACAGATATACACATAATACCACCTTACGGTGTCAACATCGATTTGTGTGAACGACATTACTAAGTATGAGTGAGTTGTGATATGCTTATAACTACGTTGGCCACCGTACTTATATTCGCATCCTTTCCCAGTCATACGCATCCTTTACCATTCATATCCAATATTGAGCCCACCCATTTCAATGACTGACATAACTAAGGCACCAAACCGCTAACACATAAAGGCACACAAAAGCAGAACACCGCGCACATAGATCCTATACGCAACTAGATGACGGATCTTAGGTTATAGTCTAGGCCAACCCACCTAGTTCTCTATAACCTCGGCTCTGATTACCAATCTGTCACACTCCGATAATGGTGAAAACTCGGGAATGCAACATAATGATCAATCATAACACAAGATACAAAATAGAGAAAACTACAATGCATAACTTCAAGTGCTATGAAGACCATCAACCTCGAACAACCTCGAGTGATGTCCCAAATCGCAACTAAAATCCACAATCTCTTAAAATTATTCAAATGCCCTCTGAGAGGTCCATAATCCAAACTTAATCCAAAACATCCAAATACTAAATCCAAATAAACTAAACAAGCAAGACTTCACATGAAATTTCACTCGAGATACTTCTAAGTCTGCTATCACAATCACCAAACTATTCTTCTTTCACTTCACCTGAAAATGATACTCAAAAACGTCAACAATAATGTTGGTGAGCTCGTAGGTTTGACCTTAAACCCAAAAGCTGTGCCAATATTTCAACAGTGGACAATAGTGCTATATGACAGTGAATATATGCAAACAACCTTAGCATCACCGCTAATCAATAACCATATGTCACTTACGCACCTAAAGGGCCTACCAGCTGGAGCACTAAAATTAGGGCAGGACCACACACAAACCTGGGTAGGCGTACCCATCCGCTCCAATAATCACACAAATACTGGGTAGGCGTACCCATCCGCTCCAAACAATCATACAACACATAATATTCACATAGCAGTCATAAGCACATATCTTGTCCCAAAAACAAAACCACATTTCGCACAGATCAATTCAAAACATTTTAAAACACATTTGAGTATCATTTTCCCCCAACAAAAAAACAGTAAAAAGTGGGGCTACGAGAACTCACCTCAAGCAAGTCTTTAGCAACCAAATCTCAATCACACAGCAAATGCAACGACGCCCGCACACGACCTAGTCCAGTTAATGTCCCAATTTAATCATCCATTTCCAAAACAATCTTCACGTTTGATGCATAGAGTTTAGACGCGTTGTACAATTACCCAAAACAATTTAGTGGTGTGATGGTTGACGACATATCTCCACAATCATATCAATCTCATTACTCGATAATACATACTTATACTATTTAGAGAAAATAGATAAGTAATATAAGTAAATATTTATAATTAATAATTATAAATATATCTCGACAAGTCCATTCGGTAACCTTAGTCACTCCAAAATAATCATAATATGGTTGAAAATGAAACGTTTTCTCATAATAAACATATCCGAGAAGTTTCGAGAAAAATTATATTTTTCGTCTTTTAGTGAATTTATTAAATAAATAAAATAATTAAATAATATTTTATTATTTAAAATCAAAAATCATGTTTTTAGGTAAAAAAATTTAAGTATAAACTTTTTATGAAATTTCGACATGACCCGTACACTCTTATAACATTTTCCAAGG
>BQNB010132981.1:0-18538 GCA_026074375.1 Tanacetum coccineum
GATTCTTTCGAGGACGTTCTCGTATTTGAAAGTTCTATATATTTATGAGGTTTACAAAAATATAACTTTCTGTCATGAATAGTAACTTTTATAAAAATAGTTTTATAAAAGTATTAATTGTCGTAAACTCGCGAAATTCATAACTCGTTCGTTATTAATTGAAAAATTACGATTCTTATCATTTTGGAATCCTAAAAATATGTATTATTTGTTAAAAATATCAACACTTGCTGTTTATAATTTTTATAAAAATGTTTTTATAAAAATTCACTTACGACTTCGTTTATTAACGTATAACTCGTTTTTAACGTAACTTTTTCGTTATTAATCCGTTTAACAAGTTTCTTACCTTTTCGGAATCGTCGTGAAATGTATTATCTTATAAAAATATAAAATGGATATGTAAAAATTCGAATCTTGGACAGAATGTTTGCTTGAGTTTGTTGAATCCATTTTTGATCTTTTCTTTATACTTTACCACTTTTGTATTTTACCACAAGTCTCATATATCATATATATTATAAATCATCCTTATATTAGCATTTATTTGTCCATAATAGTCCTCATGTGTCCAAGTTACCAAGGTTACAAATCCATGATAACACTTAAAATCATAACTTTACTTAAGAAATCTCTAATTTACTAGTTTTGTCCATAATCATATTTATACATAACCAAGTGTGTACATGTGTATTTCTTCCAAGATATCCTTATTTTAGTGTTCAAGTAACATTAATATGAATCAATAATTAATATTAACATGTCATAAGTATTTCTTTAACTTAACACATATTATGAAACCATAAAAACCCTAATTAACCCATAATCATTTTCATGTTTAACCAAGAGTGTAAATCACTTGTGTGACTATTTTAACATGATGTCATTAACATCAAAGGTATATAGATTTGTTACATTATGATGACAACAAATAAAAACTTCTTTGTACATTTAATAAACCTAAATGGAGAATTAAGCTAAATAAATAGATCAAATGCATAAAAATGAAATTATATAGAACAAAAAGAGTTTCAAGTAACCTTTATGAGGTATATGATGATGATAAGCAAGTGCTAAACCCTTGTTTAGCCACAAAACCAAAGCTTGCACAAATAAAAACCCTTGTTTACTTAACAAAACTCTAGCTTCCTTTTTCTTGAGTAATACTTGGAAAAGCTTAGCCAATGCTTGGGATCACCTTAGAATATCTTAGAATAGATGTGTATAGTGAGTTGTATGGGTTGAAATAAAAATTTTGTATGGATTTAGTAACTGAGGGTGTTTGAGCCGTGGCGCAAAGAGAGAAAAAGAGAAGAATTTGAGATTTTGGTTAAGTAGTTTCTTTATCATTCTCTTACTAGTAGATACATGTATAAAAATGATCATAGAAGTCAAAGAGACAAGTTAAGGTCCAGGGATGGTCTAGTTCATGGACGTAAGTCAAAGAGACAAGACATGGCAGTAATAATGAGATTGGTGTTGTTAAATTAGAAAAAAAAGAACAATGAAGTACATGACCAAGAGTGAATTTTTCCTATATCTTTGAATCCATTTGCCATAATTTCGGCAATAATATTATATATGTGAAGTAGTTGACTTAATTTTTAAGATATTGGGTAAAATGTGGGTATTTGTTGAAGCAGAGAAAAGTGTTTTGTGGTATCCGGAGTGCCTAAACGCAATGTATCGCGAAACGTATACACTATTACGTATCTGATAAAAATAAAATGACCAAGTTATTAATATATTCTCAGAAATAATTATATAGGAACCCATTGCTTGATGTAAACATTAATTGTTTGATAGCCCGTTTACATTGAACGCTAATTTTTTTAACATACCGATTTTAAACTTAATTCATGAATTTACAAGCAAACGCTTACAGCGCTAAAAATTAATAGTAGATTAATCGACGTCGTCAATGACTTTAAAACACGGGTGTTATACATATGATACCTATCATATGAGATCTCATCATTCAGGTCAAACTCGTACATAAAAACTTTTAATTGTATATATATTATATATATATATAAGATAAATATAGTTTGACTTATGGTGATGATAAGGAGTGCTCGAGTACAAATTTTTTTAAGAATTTCTTAGTAAATTTAAAAATTTTCAACTTTTTGAACTCAGTACTGTCTTATATACCCTTAAATATTTGAGCGGATCATTAAATGTTCCTAATAGTTATTGTATATACATTTTGTCCCAAGAATATTTTAATCAATTGATATCCAAAAATATCAAGGGATTAACATTTTAGATAAGGGGAGAAAATGTGATTAAACTGAACCTAACTTGTACCGAAATATGATAATATAAAATGGACTCAATGCACTCTGCACTTAGCATGCACTACGATAACGATGCGCATGTTAAGGGGGAGCTTTTAGTGATGATGAAAAACTCTCAAAGTGTAAATCTTTTAATATTAAAAACAACCTTTGATTGAACTTTTTAATGGTTTTTAAGAATTATGATTTGATGCATTTTAATTATAATATAAATATATATATATAGATAATATAATATATATAATAGTATAAATATAATATATATATATATATTTATAATATATATATAATATTTATTACTTAATACATATATTGAATATAACTAAAATAATCAAAAAAAAGTGTGAGTAAGTATTCCGTAAGGTTTTAAAGAAGATTACTTTTAACCAAAGTAAAATTCAAAACCTTCCCGAGTCTAGTCCCACGAGCGTGAATTAAAATCGTGATTTAAGTTTTGTGATCGCGTATTTGAATAATCAATTTGATTTTGATTTTGATTCTATTTCTACTAACAAAATGCAAAAAAATAAAAAATAAAAGAAAGCTAAAAACCTAAAGCAATTACAGATTTACACCTAACAACGTTTTAAACCGAAATCTAAAAACCGAACTTAAAACTTAAATTATTTGAATTTTAACCCTAGAAATGCAAATTTAATTTATAAAAGTCCTAAATAATTAAAAATAATTTTAGAAAAAAGAATTATATTTTTTGACTTTTATTTTATTTATTATGAATTAAAAACAGTTAATTCTAAAAAATATATAAAAATATTAAACTAATTTAGAAAAATCTAAAAAATTCATGAAAAGTACTTTGAACTATTCTAGTCCTAAGAAAAATAAAGTGGGTCAGACAGCTTATTGGAATAAGATGTAAATAAGCAAATAAGGCTGGTAAGCTTAAACTGCCAAAAAGGGTATAAAAGAAAAATAGTGAGAAGGGTTAACGAAAAAGACACAAGGGCGAGTTGGTAGTGAGTGTGTGTGTGTGTTAAAGTGTTGGCTATGAGAAGGGGGAGGTCACAGGTTCGAACCCTGTGGCTTCCCTTTTTTATTTTTATTTTTTACAAACTAAAGAACAGGGGAAAATATGCAACTTTGAGAAAGGAACTTTTTTTAAAAACTTAAAATAAGCAGAAACAAGCTAACAGGATGACATTTGCTTATTTCAATGAAATGACTAAAAAACCAAACTGCTTGACTATTAAAACTCAATAAGCAATTACAAAATCTAAATAAGCTAAAACAGGTAAACTACTAGACCTAATAAGCAGAAAGGGACTAAAAAATGGGCTAAAATAATAAACTGAAAAAGCAATAAAAGCATTAAGATAGATGACTAAGATAAAGGCTTAAAGGACATTTTGACAGATTTTTAGCTTAAGTTTAAGACCTAATAAGCACTAAAACTGACTTTAAGCTTAAAACAATTCAGCCACTAGACCTAATAAGCATGAAGATTAATACTAAGCAACTAAATAACTAAAAAGGACTTAAAAAGCATTAAGATAGACAGTAGACACCTAAAACATAAACAAACAGGTTAAACACTACATTTAATGCTAAGATAAAGGACTAAATAAGAAAAAGAAATAAGCTACCAATTGAAACCATGAAGTAATTGGACACTAATAATGCACATAAAAAGCAATAATCAAGTAAAAATATGGATTAAAGAAATAAAGAAAAACACTAAATGAAAATGACAGATTACAATTTTGTTAGCTTGTTTTCAATGTTTTAAAATGGCTAAAAATCAGCCCTAAATTAAGCTAAGCAAATGAAAACAAAACTTCAAAATAAGCTTAAACAGATTAAGCTTATACTACAAAGAACTTGTGCACTAATTTTCAGACCCTAAAACTAACATTAACTAATCTAAAATTGAGATTGAAAAGTGACTTTTAAGCTGTGAAAACTAAATAATCATTTAACAAGTTACATTTAAATCTTAAGACAAATACACACTTAACTTACTCTTTTCCTACTGTATTTAGAAATAAAATGTAAGCATAAACAAGACCTTAAAACAACTTTTAAGCAAAAATCAAATATAAACAGTTTGAAAACCTTTTGATTCTAGCAGACTTGAAATTTTGATAAACAAACCTCAAAACTAAATAAAACTTAATCGTAACTTATTAAAACTTGTATTAAGACTGATTTAAGACTAATCAAATGTAGATTTCAAAACCAAAAGTGCCCAAACAGTATTAACTCTTGGTTAATACTGCTAACCCAAACACCACTTTAAATTCTCAAGATTCATTTTTACACTAAATTAGACTTAGAAAAGTTATAAAAACTAAAAACAGATTAAGAACCAGGTTAAATAAGCACAAATAAGCAATTAAATCATAGAGATAAGCACTTAAAATAAGCAAACTAGAATAAGCAGTTTAAAGCTAAAATAGATAATTTTACATAAAAAACATAAACAAAGAAGGTTTAAACTATAAGCAAGCATAAACAAGCAATAAGCAACATATATAAGCATAATTAAGCAGTTTTAAACAGTAAATAAGCACTAGATAAGCAATAAGCAGATTTAAGCTAAAATGAGAAAAGGAGAAAGTACCCTAAGCCGCTAGTGCTCTAAACAATGGCAAAATAAGCTCTCAAGGAGCGTAACACAGCTCCAGCTTATCATAGAGAAGCAGTAAAAATCCATAAGCCCATCCAAATCTGGCTTATCATCCATACTTAGCTTTTTTGTGATTTTTGGTGAATAAAAGAAAAACCTTAAATAGTTTAGCTATGAAGAAGCTAAACTGTTTTAAGAGACAGCTTTGTGAGATATGGGAGCTTATATGGGCTTATCTAACATCTTCAAATCATAAATTTTATTGATCATAAAAAGCAGAATTTAACATAAGACTCATAATTTCATTAACACTTAAAAAACATTACAAGACTTTAAATAAAGTTACAATAAGCTAATATAAACTAATTTAAGCTGAAAATTACAATAAAAGATAGATGCCCTAAATTCTGCCCTAATGGCCACTATTTATAGACGGATGATAAGGTCCTAAGTCTTGGCCTTGTGTTTCTTCTGTGACAGGGAAAGAGAGTGTTCCCCACGCCTTTAATTTTGAGCCCTTGATTCTTCATTTGTGTTTCTTTGTTTTGATCACAGCCATTAATCTTGAAAACTTGTCTCATCAGCCAATCAATCTTCATGTGATTGCCAAGGTGGATTTGTATTATGGGGAAATATGTTAGTGGGGTGTGAGTTTGTTTTGTTAGGTTGTAGGGTGAAATGGAAAGAGATTGGTGGCATAGTAAGGTTTTGTGCCGAGAGTTGGTTTAGTGGTTTGATTTGTAATGGGTTAGGGGTAAAGGATTTACAGATTAAACCCATAAGGACTAACGGTGTAAGGATCAGGGACTAACTGTGTTAGTCCCAAAGGACTAACGGTGAAACAGTTAAAGGGAATTATGGTTGGGCTTAGTTTGGGCTTTTTGTAATGGTATTGGGCTAGATTTTAATTAAATGGATTTACGAGCTTATTTAGTTATATAAAAGGCTTAATGGGCTGAGTTGGCCCATTAAATTGGGTATGGGTTGGCCCATTTAAGATGCACATGACCCTATGCTTAAGACTTTCACGCTCTTTTCATTTCGTGCCCGATTTTTTCCGTTTTGCCTTTTATTTTTGTTCCATTTAGTGAATATCCGTTACCTGCACAACAAAAATAACAACACACAAATACACGAGTTTTTTGAATATTCTTTGTCATTTTAGCTCTCAATTTTAGTAGCAAAAGGTATTGTATTTAAGCACATAACAATAATCACCCATACTAAACTATTCGTCTCGTGTCCCACCATCACACTCAATGCTATAAGACAAACACTTATAGAAGACTAAGAGTCTTAATTCCCCTTGACTAATTACCTAGAAAAGTAGCTAAGTGTTCATCAAGGGGAATTAAAAAATCATTAGCCTTGAAAAGCCCCGTTTTGATCATTTTTAAATATTTACACTTATTACTACACATATTTGTATTTTTCCTTTTTTTTCTTTTTAGCAACTAACTAACATGTTTGACTTTCGTTATTTTCATAACTTATAGGGGTCATAGAACAAGAACACTTCAATCTTAAAATGCCGCAAAAGGATAAAATTCATCGTCCCCGATTGTTTTTTACTTGTCCCAAACAAGCTTTAAAAACGAAATCACCGTTAAATATAAGTTAAGATGCTAACACTACTCATATTTGTAACTTGTGAAACTTTTCACTCCCGACAATTATTATATCTTAGGTGAATGTGCTTATTTCGAATTTCAACCATGGATCAACCTTTTTTAAGAAAATTGCAATATTTTTATGCTTCACGTTCCACCCAAGAATTATGATTTTGAAGGCGAGATCATTCCATGTAGCGACTTTCTTCTCGGCACATCCCAGCCGAGACCGGCTTAGGTGACCAGGCTTTTGACAACCCACAGAGAATAGTATCAGAACTCATGGACTTTCGGTTTCAAGAACTCTTAGACTTCCCGTCAAATAAACAATTTATTTAGAAAAACCACAACTTAAACGAAATAGTCTTAGTTCAAAAGCGTATTTAAATTTAAGAAAAAGAGATTTTCCCTATATTTATTAAATCACATATATTACACTTAACATTAATATAATTATACTTATAACCTCCACCCTTTAAACGAAGGAAATCCTCGACCTTTTTGAAGGCTGCAACATCGGTTGTGAGCCGGCAAGATGCAACAAACTTTTATCAGTCTCGGATTATTATTCTTACTATGGGCCTTCTTTTGAAGACTGCCACATCGGTTGTGAGCCGGCAAGAGGCAGTAAAC
Source organism: Tanacetum coccineum (assembly GCA_026074375.1). Taxonomy (NCBI): domain Eukaryota; kingdom Viridiplantae; phylum Streptophyta; class Magnoliopsida; order Asterales; family Asteraceae; genus Tanacetum; species Tanacetum coccineum. The sequence continues at coordinate 7,131 of BQNB010132981.1, forward strand.
TTTTATCAGCCCACAGTTTTTATTATTATTATTATTACCTCATTTTTTTACACTTTATATTACCACGATATAGAGAAAATTTCTTTTTAGAAAATTTAAGTATAAATTTGAACTAAGACTAAATAAATTATTGTTATCGACTACAATAACAAAGCTTCAAATTTCAAAAATTGTTGAATTTCAGATATAATTTTTCGAAAATAGCACTTATTATTAGTCAAGTTAGGAGCTTATGGGACAAAAAGCCACAAATTACACTTATGAGCTCTTAAGATTTTCAAATAATCATTGTTTAGCATCTTACTCATAATTAACTCTATCATTTCTCGTTCTTCGCAAATTTAAAATCTTTAATAAAAAGATCCGCAAATGCTTAGTCAAATAAAATAGCTTAGTTAAGTTTATAACAGTTAAGGGACAAAGCTAAGAGCTCAACACGCTCGATCGAGTCAAAATTTATTCTTATTCTACCCAGCAGGAAAGTCAACATTGTGACAAAACACTTATTTTATTTTTAAAAAATTTTAAATTTTTTTTGTTGGTATTTTGGTGGTAAAAACGAGATTACGTAAAAACAACGAATGCAGGCATAATCAAATCGATAGATCTCCCCCCCCCCCCATACTAGAACTAAACATTGTCCTCAATGTTTTAAGAAGGGTTTCTATGTAAATCTAAAGCCGTTTATTAATTATGCTCAAAGATAAATGTTAGTCGATAAGATTTAGGATATTAGATTCCCATAATCATGCTAAAGATTGAAGCTCGAGTGAACGAAGGACAAAACCACGAGCACGAGAATCTTCATAATCTGGGGCAATCCTGGACATACAACACAAACCACGAAGCATGAGAAAGGAAGAGGCGAACCTCCTCACGTCACACTTATTCATTACAACTATTATAAATTATAGTAAGGATAAGCATGGTTTTTTGCCAACCCACGAACTTTTGTTTAGTAATGATCACTAAGCATGACTCGTTCCCGGAATTTAGTATGTCCATGGGAGAGTTTGGTAAGATCTGTGACAACATAGTGGTATGTCCCCTCCAATAGAGCTTGAGTCTATTATCGTTCACTTGAAGTTTGTCTGTCGTTGGGCGCCAAAATTTGAAGCACTGTACATTAAATATATATATATATAATATATATATATATATATATATATATATATATATATATAACTAATAACTAAAATATCAAATAATAAGAAGAGTAAGTATTTCGTAAGGTTTTTAAGAAAATTACTTTTAACCAAAGTAAAATCCAAAACCTCCCGGGTCGTGGTCCCAGCGAGGCGTGAATTAAGAATCGTGATTAAGTTTGTGATCGCGTGATTGAATAATCAAGATTTGATTTGGATTCTATTTCTACAACTAATGCAAAATCAAATAAAGGCAAGCAATAATTAAAGCAATTAAAAATTTAAACTAAAAACGATGACGGGAATCTAAAAACGCGACTTAAAAAAACTAAATTATCAAATTTTAACCCTAAAAATGCAAATTTAATTTATAAAAGTCCTAAATGATTAAAAATAATTTTAGAAAAAAGAATTATATTTTTTTTACTTTTATTTTATTTATTATGAATTAAAAACAGATTTAATCTAAAAATATTATAAAAAATATTAAACTAATTTAGAAAAATCTGAAAAAATCACGAAAAGTACTTTGAACTAATTAGAATCTAATAAAAATAAAACGGGTTCACCAGCTTATTTGAATAAGCTGGAAATAAGCTAAAAAGGGCTGAAAGGTTTACACTTGAAAAAGGGTTTAAAAGAAAAATGGTTGGAAGGTATAACAAAAAAGACACAAGGGCGAGTTGGTAATGAGAGTGTGTGTTAAGGTGTTGGGCTATGAGAAAGGGGAGGTCACAAGTTCGAACCCTGTGGCTTCCCTTTTTGTAAAAAAAATTTTAATTTCTTTTTAAAACAACTAAATATAAGACCAAAATAAGCACCTTAAAAAAACACTTTTGACAGAACTTAAAGATAAGCTAGAAAAAGCTTATAAAAAGATGACAGTTTTGGTTTTTTTTAAGCTAAGTGACCAAAAGCTAAAACTGTTAGGCTTTTTAGACTTAATAAGCAAATGGAAAAGCAAATAAGCTAAAAACAGCTAATTACCTAGACCTAATAAGCACTAGTGACTAATAATGAATAAGCAAATAAGCTGAAAAAGCACTAAAAAGTATTTTAACAGTAGACTAAAAACCAGATTTTAAAACTAAAACCACTACTTTTAAGCTAAGATTAAGAACAAATGAGCACAGGAAATAAGCTGAAAAGTGAAAACAGATTGAGTTTAAGACTCAATAAGCACTTAGGAACAATAAATAAGTAAAGACAAGTGAGTGAAAAGCAACAATTAACATAAAGACATCAGACTCTAAAGGCTTTTTACAGGACTTGACCACTATTTTAAGCTAAGCATTATGACCAAATAAGCACTTAGAAAAGGCTAAAAAGCATAAATAGACAAAGTCTAAGACCCAATAAGCACTAATGAGCAGGAATTAAGCAAATAAGTACAAACTAAAAGCTAGAAAAAGCAAAGAGAAAAGAAACTGTTTTAACTATGTTTTTGGATTCTAAAAGACAAATAAGCTAATTGCAGGCCTAATAATAAGCTAGTAAAAGCTGTTTTAAGTTTCTAAAAAGCACAAACAGATTAAGCTTGTAGGCCAATAAGCTTGTGTTGTCAATTTCAGATTCTAAAACATCTATTACCTAACCTAAATTTGAAGATCAAAAATTGACTTTAAGCTTTAAAAACTGAAACTATCACTTTGACAGATTGTAACATAGATCTCATAAAACAATGGCACACTTAACCAACTCTATTTTGCTGCATTTAGAAACAAAATAAAAGCATAAACAAGACCTCTAAACAACTTTTAAGCAAAATTTAAATATAAGTAGTATGAATAAGCTTAAACACCACAGATTTAGAGAATTTGTAGCTAAAACCTTAAAATTGATTTTGATACTTTAAAAACCCTTTAAAACTGATTATAAGACCACTAATAAGCTTAATAAAGTTGGTTTAATGACCACTGAGTGGTCAAACAACACTAACTAAGGTTAGTGCTGCTTATCCCAAACACCCCTTTAAAAGTTTAAAAACCATTTTAAGCTTGATTTTTACTATTTTAAGCTAAGATTTTTAAAAACAAATGACAAACTAACAATATTAAGGTCTAATAAGCAGATTTCAAAAGCTGAAAAGCACTTAACAATAAGCAAACAAAATGAGCAGTTTTAAGCTAAATAAGACAGATTTATATGAAAACATGAACAAAGAAGATTTAAACTATAAGCAAGCATAAATAAGCAATAAGCAACATATATAAGCATAAATAAGTAGTAATAAGCACTAAAATAAGCAGTCTAATAAGCAAACAGTAAATAAGCTATAAAAGTGAAAATGAAAACTTACAAAGTCCTTTGCTTAAACAAGGACATAAGCTGCTCTTAGAGCTTATCAACAAGCTCTAGCTTGTTTGAAAACAAGCTAGTATGGTCATATAAGCCCTTCCAAGTTTGGCTTATCTTCCAATTAAGCTGAGGTATTTTAAGGGTGGAATTTTGGTGAAATAAGCTTAAACTCTTAAAAGCTATATAAAAGTCTATATTGCTTTATTAGAACAGATTAAACAAGAGCTTATGGAGCTTATCAAACATTTTCAAAACTTATAATTCATTAACACAAGAAAAATAGATTTTAACAATAAAACTTAAAATTTCATTAAACTTAAAAACTTTTACAATACTTGAAAGAAAGTACAATAAGCTGATTAAAAAGTTGTAAAATACAATAAAAGGCTACTCTAAAAAAATGACTACTCCCCTAATATGTGAAAACACACACTATTTATAGCCGAATTGAGAAGCTATTGATCCTTGAGGTGTGTTTCTTGTGTGAGTGCTCTCCAAGCCATAAATCTGAGCCCTTGAATCCTTCATTGTGCTTCTTTAAATTGATCATAGCCCTTGATTATGTCCCAACCAATCAATTGGCAAGGGATTGCCAACGTGGTTGTCTTTTTCTTGAAGGAATAGGTTAAATTGGGTTGTCATGTTGTGGGGAAGAAAAGGTTAAGATGGGTTTGTCGTTTGGTTGCAGGGTAGGACAGGGATGGATGAATAGTGATTTTGGCGGGAAATGATTTTATTGTTTGATTTGTAACGAATGTTAGGGGAAAGGTGTTAAGGGTTAAAGGATTAACGGTGTAAAACATAAGGACTAACTGTGTTAGTCCCTAAGGACTAACGATGTAACAGTTTTAACAGAAATATGGTTGGGCTTTTTGGTTTGGGCTTTGATTATTTAGTTTGGGCCAGATTTTAAATAAAGGGATTTTGGGCTTATTTAAGGGCTTAGATTAATAAATAAGCATAATGGGCTGACTCAGCCCATTTATGGGTTGGCCCAATAAGATGCTTATGTCTTCGGCTTTGGTTTTTCGCGCTCTTTCCAATTCCGTGCTCGGTTTTGTCCGTTTTGGCTTCGTTTTTGTTCTTTAGTGAATATCTGATACCTGCACAGTATACAAAGCAAAACAAACATATATTTGGCATTTTATGTCCGTTTTTGGTCATTTTAAGCTCGTTTTATAGGTCAAAGGTATGTGTAATTAAGCACATACCATATAATATTACAAAGACTATTAATACAATGAAATTATAGTAGGATCTTACGATCCCAATATGACTTTACGATCTTGATCTTGGAAAGACAAAAACAATCCTGGGTAGGATCCCGATCTTGAAAACCTTGCTATAAACCATCTTTTTAAGGCCATATCAATTATAAACTATTAAGGAATAAGTAGAAAATATAGGCCTTTTACGCACTTAATATTATATGATTCAAAAGATGAACATCTTAATATCTAATTAGGGAACTACACGGTTTAAATAAGCAATAAACTGATAACAAGTATGGGAAAGAACAAATTCATAAACGGCGTTGTAGTTTTGATATCCAGCCACTAAATGGTGAGAGTTTGGAAATGTGTTCTAAAAGAGTCGTTGCATACTTCAAAGAACATGTAAATACAACTATGATTTTATATGCATTTCAAAGTGATTATGCAATATTGCATAATGAGAATCAAATAATCAGTTTTGTAGAGCGGGTTTTAGGAGGTAATGTTTGGATATAGTTTTGTGTTATCCCAAAACTTAACCCATATCACAACTAATAAGCATACCCAATAAGCAATAAGCTAGAAAAAGTAGAGAGAGAAACTAGAGAGAGAAACAAAAGATGGAAGATTAGATTAGAGAGAAAGAGAGGAGTGGTAGATTACACACACATATAAAATGTAAGAAATGGTAACCAACACCCTCTCCATGTGTGGAGAGGGTCCTATTTATACCCTAAGGCCACCATGGGCTCGTGGGCTTTTTAACTTGGGTCGGGCTTGGCTTATCTTAGGCTTTGAGCCTAAAACAAGGACAATATTAGATTACAATCCAAGCCCGTTAAACCCGACTAGCCTATTACATTACAAGACTAACTTTGACTAATAAGACCGATAACATTCTTGTTCGACTTATATAAAATTAAGGCTAACAATCTCCCCCAATGTTGAGGTCTTTTTTGATCTCCCCAACGTTGACGTTCTTGATGGAGGTTATCTTGATTTGACTTTATCTTCCCCAATGTTGAAGATATGACGTTTGAGCTTTTACCTTCTTTGGTCTTGTCTTTGTCTTTTCTTGTTTGTAATGGCTCTGTTCATTCATGCTTTAGACGACTGATAACATTCTTTCGGTGTCATTTATGTGGTCTTGATCTTGAGCCTTCATCTTTTGACTTTGAGTTCTTGAGATCTTTCATCTTACATCATCTCCTTGACTTGAATCATCTTGATTTGACTTTCTTGATCATCTTGTGCTCTTGACTGACATACTCATACTGGTTGCATTTTTATTTGACTTATATGAACATAATGCTAACAATCTCCTAAAATACGATTCTTGATTTGACTTTGATGATCTTTGAGGAAGTTTAGGATCAACAATCTTGATGCTAAATAATTGACTTTTAGAGCTCGAGTATGAGTATGTGGTAATGAATCCGACTTCGCTGGTACATGGTTGCAACACCGACGTTTGAATTTGAATTTAAAAGGTTAGTGAGAAACAACAGATATGGACGAAAGTGTCTTTGTCACTTCATCGAATACGGTTGCAATAACCATGGTTCCCCGTTAATCAGTATAAATACTGCCTGTGATCAGATAGAATTCATATGAATCTTCTTGACAGGGTTTCGTAGCTGTACTAGCCGTTCTCGTTACCGGAGCGTCTCAAAGCAGACAACACGGTAAGAGTGAATCAGATAGTTACTATCTTTCTGATTAAGTCGTCAATTCATATACTGGACCAAATTGATATCAGTTGTCATAAGTTCGATACATATAGAATCTTGCAAGTCACCTACCAAGAGCTTGTTTGATATTGGCTCAAGCAGGATTTCCATCTTCACTGTGAATACTTAAGTATCACTCGGATGTTCTGGAAAGATCTCAAGGATAATGCGTAGGACTCTTTGTTACAACTTGTGAACTTTATGGTGTTCAACAATTGTATTTTTTACATTGTGTCCTAATGAGATTTATAATTTGATCTCTTCTGGCTCTAGACTCGATTTGTGCACTTTGGTTTTAGTAATCGAAGGCTGGAGCAGACCGCCACCTATTCAATATTAACAATCTCGGAGTGAGATGTCAATAGATAACGTGTGTATCTCCGTGACAAATGAGACAAGTCTCTTTTGAGAGAAACTCGAATGGCTGGGAAGGGTTGTGCATTGCATCACTAGGTCCATGATGACTTTCTTCAATACCAACAATCATCTTTGTGATTTTGATAGATTATGTATTGACCCGGTTTCTGCTTAAGTTGTGTGGAGGGTTGCTTTCTTTTCACCATTTATCCATACATTTCTTTTTAATTCTTCAACCCCTTCAATGCTTACCAAGACGTCATCACTAACACCTTGTTGTGATTGTTACAGTGTTAGCTCAATCTTAGTCGGCATTCTTCCCTTATTCTCATTCATCTTCAATCATACCTAAGGACTGCTATTTCTAACTATGGATTGTCCTTGGGTAGATCCCTCTGGTTCTGGTTGGATCATAGGACTTATACCTAACCTTAACCACCTTATGACTTCATCGACGTCGTGAGATTAATTGGTTGTTGGGTTTAGAGATCAAACCATAAAACCATTTATACAGACATTTTGAAATATTCCCCTTACACATGTTCACCGAGATTTGAAATTGTTTTGCACACAAAGGAAAGAGTTGCACTTAGAGTCTTAAAGATCACATTCTTTTATATCACATTTTAATCACATTTTCTCTCCTTATTTTAAATAATAAAACATTTAGTATTTGAAATACCAATTGATTAAAAATTTTGACATGAAAAATTCCATGGGGAGAAAAATTATACCATGATATTGCATGAATTCATTTTTCTGATAGCTCCCCTTCAACACAGCATGTGGGATACCACTAATTTTTTAAAACTTGACGTTACAAGGAAAAAATGATATGACACCACAAATATGTTGAAGGTGGAGTGAGATGCCTCAGTAAATAATGTATATTATTAATTGACATTATAATTTCCACATTTTAATTTCACGAAATGTTTTTTGATACATAAAATTGACATTTATGAGATGTACCCAAAATACATTAAAAGGATTTTTTTAAAAGCTCCCTTTCAGAAATTGATTCACTTGTTATGATGACATTGTTGAGCATTCTGTTCCTTTATGAAGTGATATCTGACATCGATGTGCTTGGTACGGGAATGCTGGACTGGATTGCACGAGATGGCTATGGCTGCCTTTGAGTCACAATACATAGGTATTTTATCAAAGTGAAAGCCATAATCTGTGAGCTGAGTTCTCAACCATAGAACTTGAGCGCAACACGCAGATAAAGACACATACTCGGCTTCTGCTGAAGACATTGAAGTGCAGTCCTGCTTCTTGGACGACCAGCTGACTAACTTATCACCTCCTAGAAATTGTATGCCACCAGATGTGCTCTTACGTGAATCGAGACAGCCCGCGTGATCCGAATCTGAAAAAGCAGTTAGTTCGAAACCGGTGTCCTTCGGATACCAGAGTCCCATGTTAATGGTATTCTTAAGGTACCGAAAGATCCGCTTAACCGCAGTGAGATGTTTCTCAGTCGGTTTCGCTTGATAGCGAGCACAATAACATGTTGCATGTACAATATCTGGTCTACTTGTTGTTAGGTACATGAGTGCTCCGACCATACTACGATATTTTGTTTGGTCAACCGGAGTTCCACTCAAGTCAGCATCTAGGTGTTTTGTAGCCATTAGAGTACCAATGCTATCACATGAGGTCATACCATGCATATTAAGTATCTCTTGAGCATACTTAGCTTGGTTTATAAAGGTACCACGTGGGGATTGGTGGATCTGAATTCCTAAGAAGAATTTCAGCTCCCCCATCATAGACATTTCAAACTTGTTGTGCATTATTTTTTTATACCTTTTTGAAATTTTTGGGTTCGTAGAACCAAAAATAATATCATAAACATAAATTTTCACAAGCAATATGTTTTCCCCTTTTTTAGTAATGAACAGAGTTAGATCAATATAAACTTTTGAGAATTCTTTGGATACCAGGAAGTTGGAGATTTCATCGTACCATGCCCTTGGAGCTTGTTTGAGTTCATATAAAGACTTTTTGAGACGGTAGTATTTGTCAGGATGATGTGTGTCTATGAATCCATATGGTTGGTCGACGTACACCTCTTCCTTTATAGGACCGTTAAGAAATGTTGTCTTGACGTCCATATGGTATACTGGAAATGATTTGTGTGCAGCATACGCAACGAATAATTAGACAGCTTCCAACCGAGCAACTGGAGCAAATGACTCTTCGAAGTCGATTCCTTCCTGTTGGTTGTATCCCTTAGCTACAAGACGAGCTTTGTTGCGAATTACAGTGTTCTCCCCGTCACGTTTATTTTTACAGAGCCACTTCATGTTAATGAAATTCTTTTAGAGTGGTCTGTCGACTAATTACCATACATCTAATCGATCAAACTGGTGAAGTTCTTCCTGCATCGCTTCAATCCATGCATAATCAGTCATGGCTTCTTTGATGTTCTTCAGTTCGGTTCGACTCACGGTGAGTGCGAACATACACATCTCGCCATCTATTTCTAGTTGATGTCTTGTTCTAATTGATTGAGAAGGATTTCCAATGACTTGTTCTAACGGATGATCTTTTGTCCAACGATGTTCAGAAGGGAGTCGTTGATAGAATATATGCATGTTTGACGAGTCAATATGATGAGATGCTGTCTCCCCTCGTTCTAGCATCGGTGTACTAAAGATGTTGATAAATTCGTCTTCTTCAACTTGTGCATTTCCTTTATTAGTTTCTGCTTGATTAATGTTCTCAGTAGTAGTGACAGTTGGTGCTTGAGTTGGTGCTTAACTTGTAGTTTCAGGTGTTATTTGAATGTTCAATGGAGGTGTATCTGCAACAATGGTTGTTGAAGTAGATGGAGTCATGTGTTGTTGTTGACGTTGATTAGGTGCATCAGCAGTAGTTACAACGGAAGACTTTGACACAACTTGAGTAGTTCCATTGAGTAATTCATCGAACATCAGACTAAATAGCAAATCCAGCTCATTTGACGTTGTTACTATCTCAGTTGCTTGAGGAACATTTTCTTGACTTTAGGGACCGGGACTTAAACTGGCATGTTCAAGTGCTGTTGTTTGACATTGTGGAACGGGGTCAGAACTGACGTGATCTGACGCCATTAGAGGCAATTCGTCAAAGTTAACATGAATGGTTTCGACTATTACTCTTGTTCTCTTGTTATATACTTGGTACGCTCTTGACTGAGTAGAGTACCCTACAAAAATACATGCATCACCTTTTTCCTTTATTTTGTCAAGATTTTCACCATCTCTGACGATGTAGCAAAGAGAGCCAAAAATGTGAAAGAACTTAACAGACGGTTTCCGACCATTTATGATGTGGTAAGGTGTTTTCTCATGTCGAGGAATTACGAGTGAACGGTTTTGTGTAAAACATGTTGTTGCAATTGCTTCTGCCCAAAAGAAAAAAAGGAACTTTAGCGGCGCTTAGCATTGTTCGAGCAGCCTCAACACGAGTACGGTTTCGTCTTTCGACAACACCGTTTTGTTCAGGTGTTCGAGCAACGGACGTTTGGTGTTCAATCCCTTCTTGAGCAAAGTATGCATGAAGAGTTTTATTCAAAAATTCAGTGCCTTTGTCAGTTTGAACTGTTCTAACTTGAGCATGAAGTCATCTTTGAACAAGTCTGAGGAAATCAATGAGAACTTCAGGTGTTTCGTCTTTGGACCTCAAGAAGTGAGTCCAATTATATCTAGAGTAGTCATCAATAATTACGAGAACATATTTCTTTCCATTAATACTTTCTACCCGCATGAGACCACATAAGTCCATGTGTAGAAGTTGTAACCGTCTTTTGGAGCTCGGGGTAGTCTTTATGTGAAAAGACTTTCGTTTGGCTTTCCCCAACTCACAAGAAGAACAAAGATGATCTTTGACAAATTTTAACTTTAGAAGACCAATCACAATATCATTCTTTGACAGCAAGTTGATGGAATCGAAGTTTAAGTGAGAAAGACAATGATGCCATAACCAAGCTTGAGATGAAGTAGCTTTAGCCATTAAGCAAATTGGATTGGGAGTGGATGTGTCTTGAAGAGTGATGGAATACAGATCTGTGGCATGAGAACCTGTGAGTAGATCATTTCCCTTCAAATCACGGATGTAACATGTAGACTTCCGAAAAGCAACTTCTAAATCCACATCACAGAATTGACCAACAGAGAATAAATTATGATTTAGCCTTTTGACGTAATAAACCCTTTTGATAGTTATAGTGCCTTGAACCAGATCTCCAAAACCAATAATCAGTGCAATTTAATCATTTCCAAACTTCACCGTACCCAGAAATTTATCTACAAAATTACTTAGAAGCTTGAGATTTCTCGTCATGTGCTTTGAGCACCTAAAGTTGACGATGAATAAAATTATCTCTACGAGCTGCAAAAGAATTAGAAGACAATGGAGTATTGGACATAGTGGAGCACCTAGGAGTCATAGTTTCTAAAATATTAGCAGTTCTAGATTCATTCCTTAGAGGCATACTAACATTTGTGTTGACATTTCCTATTGGGGACTTAGTTTTCCATTTGTATCCTGATGGTGTGATCTTACAGTACCACCATCTACATGTCTTACTAATCTGCTCATATTGCATTCTAATTTTGCTTCTAGGTTTCTGATTAGTGAATTCTGAAGCAATTGTTCTCTTAAAGGGTGTT